>JABXWE010060307.1:0-10867 GCA_014611495.1 Limonius californicus
ATCACCAACAACCATCCCCTCGTCTTCTTCTTCGTCCTCTTTCCGCCCTCTTGTTTCTTTGATTTCGGTTGGGTCTTTCCCCAATCTTTGGTCTGCTGTGATGGGGTGGGCGTCGTTCCACAGCAGTGGGGTTATTTACATCGATATCTTTGGGTTGGGTTTGTTTATTGTGTTGTGTTTTTTTAGTGTATTTCACTTAGTTTTTAGATTTTTGTGTTGATACCCTCTTGTTTTTAGGTGTTCTTTTTCGTTTTGGTTTTGTTTCCTCGATTTTCTCTTTCTCAAGAGAATTTCGAAGAAATTCTCTTCAAGTAAGGGGGGTGTTATGTGATTTTTGAATTTGCCGCACACTTTGGTAGTTCCGTGATTTCATTTGCCGCTCCGTTGGAATTAGTATCGCTGTTCTAATTGAATTCTTATTTTGGTTGCTATTTTCGGTATTTTGTTTTGTCTTCCGTAGCTCAAATTGTGTCAATAGCTCTTTGTGTAAATCGCAAGCTTTGATTTCATCCGCTAAACCTTGAACGCTTCTGGGAATTCCGAGCGTCAAAAAACAAAATTCCTTCTCGAACTTCTTGCATATGATTTTGCCAGGTTGTGCAATCTTTTGAGGGGAGAAGTAGGGTCTCCATTGCATTTTGGGTTAGTCCATTTTTAGATCTCGAGGACTCCGGTTGTCCGTAGCTCCATCATCGGCAATCGTAATTACGTCAAGTGCTGCAGGGGCGGCTCTCGGGTTTTTTTTGTGAGGGGTATCATTAATGTGTGTTCCGTTTCGCTGTTGTACCAAGGGGTATCTAACAGACTGTCGGCTATTGCCGGATTAATGGGAACATCTTGATTCAACCCCAGGAAAAGGCAACTCTTCAGTGAGTTGGAAAATCGCCTTTTTGGCGGATCATCGTCAAAGCCCAACGCCCGTGGTTCTGCAGCCATTTCATGTTATCGAAGGTTCCTGTCTTCGCCTCTGTTCATCGTTTATAACAACTGGAAATCGCCGTCTTATTGTGCCGTCTCCTCGTCAAGGTAAAGAATGTTTTTGTTGTTGTGCAGTGAAAAATAAATCTTTTTTTCCTCGCGTGACTTGCAGACTTCAAATTTAATTTTTTTTGTAAAATTGTAAAAAAATAAAAAGGACCTTCAGTCGCCTTAGGTGTTAATTTGTTTTAGGATAAAGCTACTAAATTATACTGTACTTTTGTGAGCTTCAGCGTCATTGGTGTTTTTTTAACTGAATGCCTAACTTAAATCCCGTAACACCAGTGGCGAAGAGTTACCTGAACGTTCAAGGATAATCATGTAATGCAAACTTTTGTGTCATAATAATTCGTGTCCGTTTATTGTATTGCCACTTTCTATTTATTTTATTATATGTGTTTTAAAGTTTATTGTCTCTTATTGTGTCTTTTGAACCTGTTGTAAGAAATTTGCAAGCTTTAAATATATAGGAGGAGGCACAAAACACGGTAAGTTCCCTCCCCGTAAGCAGCGGGCCCTCGACCTTCCGCGAGGACCTACATAACCAGCTGGATTTTGGAAGGTGGCGCCCACTGATTCTGACTCGCCCTGTACACAACTTGAAGCATTTTCTCTATAAGCAAATTTTACGAACCCTCCCTACTCCTCTGAGCAAGCCGCTGGCCTTTTCCATCTTTTTTTTGTTTGCGGGTCCAAGAAAAGCGCGTTTGGCCCGTAACAACACCAACATGCAATATTTTTATTGCTGATTTCAAATTTATAAAAATTTATAGGTTTAGAAGCCAATGTTATATGACTGTACGCACAGCGAGTAGGCAGTGTTCAAAATTTTCACGCTCTATTTTGTACCGTCCATAGCCGTATTTCAAACGAAACTAGAAATTATCAGAAATCTCTAACAATGTTAAAGAAATTATAACATGTAAAACGATTCAAAAACAGCTTGTACATTCTCATGTATACCTTGCGATTTTTAAACTTAACCTAAATGATTTTGTGCTTGCAGCTTGTTGGTAAATGTTGTAAATGTCTAACCATGTGTATAATAATGCAGTAAAGGGATCGGGAGTTGACGTAAACATTACAGTGCGCGGTGCTCTTGCTAAGAGATAATAAGTTGCTTAGTACCCCGTTAGACAGGCTTAAAACCCCTGCTGGGTGGCGATGATAGTAATTTATGTCCGGCACTGTATTGCTTATTCGGCTTCCTTTTACTTTGGTTCATTATAATAGACACACGGATAGATATGAAAGCATGATAGTTATAATATTCCTGAAGTATATTGACTTAGCTAGATGTTTGTATTGTATTACTTAGCTAAACCTCGGAAATCCAGCAACAGACGCATGACATTGTGCGCGGAAACATTAAGGGCATTGAAATTCAAATAACACATCTGTATTTGTTGTTTGTTTTGATTGGAAGGGCTCTAAGCCGCGGTTTTCCAAGCATATCTAACAAATACTTTAATATATTAATACAGGAAACTCATATAAGTTTAGCATGATCAAATGCGGGACATTGATAGTGGCGTCATCTAAGCAGTTCGGTGGGCAAGTTTCAGTAAATTTGGATAATAAATTTACAGATTACTGTTTTAAATTCATGTTAATAAATAAAAACATAACCCTACAAAATGTAATAAACTTAACCACTTATTTAAACTTACAAAGTAAAGTAAAATATCATAATTATCAAATATTATTAATTAAATAAGGTTTTTGCTATAATAAAGTAAATGGCATTTGCTTTAAATGTGCAACAAATGTTTTTGACAGCTGCCAAATACAAATTTTAGTGGCCCACCAAGCCGCACGGAGCGCTACAGTCAATGTCACGAAATTTTCGGCGAAGTTTCCTGTATTAATATATTAAAGTACTTGATATCTAAGCACTGTAGTCACTATTGCCTTATTGTACACCTTAACTTTGAATTTTGCCTATCTGAGATAGTTCCAACCCTAATTGTGATTTTTAACGTGTGACACACCGCAGTGGATCGCGTTCAGCGGCTTTACTTCAAATCCGACAGAAGGCGCACTTTCTGATTTTTCCTCGCCAAAAATTTTTCACCGACCTTAGCCAGGAGCGAACCCGTGCCCCTTGGATTTATAGGCAAGCGCTCTAGCAAAAATCACTATACTACCAAAGCCGACCGCATCTTTCATTTAATATTCCAAGCCTATAGGTACTGTTCAGTACAGTGGTTTTAATAAAAGAGTTTAGAAATTTTAAGTTAGATGTCGTTTAACGGTTCTTGAGACACAATCTTTCAAAGGAATTGTTTTATATTAAAACTGGGCTAACTGCTAACTTCAGGTTTATTATGGTCAATGTCCTTTCGCAACAACCAGTAATGTCACTTTCTAAATTTAGAGAATTGTGTCATCGAAGATACAATGTTTGAATTTGAAATCGGAGCATTTCGTTAGTTGAAAAAAAATGGAGAACCGGTCGCCCTTAGATAATGTTTTTAGTTTTATAAGCGGTCTTCCGCAAGGCCACGACAAACCAGTGAAACACGCTTTGTACAATGCATTAGCTTTATTCGCCCTCTTCTTATGTTGCGCCGCCAGTTACGCTTTGTATGTGATATTGGGGCCCTTCATCAAACCATTGATGTGGGCCCTTCTAGTCGGTTCCGTACTGCACCCATTCAAATGCTCCCTCGCTAGGAGGTTTCGATCTTGGTTCGACACCATGGAAGAATCTCGCACGCCCATATTTATTGGAATATTTATAGTTCCCGTTAATATTATTAATGATTTGTCTGAATTTATTGGAAGCAATCTGTTGAAGTATATAAAGTATATTGTTGCAATTGCTATTGTAATACCGCTGCTGCATGTCATTTATTATTACACCCCGAAGATTTTTATTTGCCTCACATGGAAGCTTGCCAGCTACAGCCATGCACTGATTTCTTTTATTATCGACAATGCAACCACCACAAGTGTATGTATATGCCTGTAATATATTAAACATTGTTATAAGTGTCGATTACAGATTCTGTTGATTTTGACCGGATATATCTCTCTTATGGCTATATTGTGGTCCCCAAGAAATAACAAGAAGTTCCATTGTGCTTCTATACTCGTATGGTTGCTGTTCTCGTGCTTTTTAGCGCACCAATTCGGGTCTGCTTTCCAAACGCCCGTTTTTGTTGCAGTGCAAATTATATTCCTAGCAGGTTTTATGTATGAAGTTTATGATATACATGAAGAAATGGTAGCAGAAGGTAATTTAGTCCTAACAAAAATCTTTACTGTTGTTGCTGTCAACCGGTCTAATAAAAAAAGTTGATTGCATAATGAATTTCTCATGAAGAAAGTGCCTAAAAATTGAAAAATATGTAGAAAATAAAATATTTTACAGTTTTTGCAAATTATTCGTACAACTTACCAAATATTTAAAAAACAAGACACTGATTGGAGTCTTGTAGGTCAAATATCCTAAAAATATTTAATGATTTACTTTCAAGTTTATCTCCATTCCTGTTATAGTTAGAGTTTTCCCCATTTTTATTTTTACTTTTAGCCTTGTATACCTGGTGTGATTGGTGTTTTTTCGAAATTAAAGTGTTATCGTCATAATTTTTACAGGACATCATATTTCAATGTTGGACTCGTTATCAATAGCATTCCATGATCGAGCAGCGTCTGGTCTAAAACTAGTGCCAGATGAACCAGAATCTGACACAGTGTCCAAAGAGATTGAAACTGTGACGTTTGCGAGTTCTGTGATGGATCCTGAAGAGAAGGCTGCAAATACCGAGCCTGGAGTAAGTTATTGTATTATATTTAATTTGCAGTATATTTCTACCAAGTTTTTAATATTGTCTGAAAATGAAACATATTTGTCATGTAGCGTAGTTATACTTATAGACCAGAGTGGGTCTGTTGTACAATGGATTCAACCTATCGTACATAAAAAAATTATTTTAGAAACGTTTTTATTTGTGTTTCATCAGAGCCTAGAACTTGTTCTGCCTGAGAAAATTCAAGTGGAATCGGGATGGAACATCCATTGCTTTATTTTTAATAAATAGCAAATTATTTCACACACTTTAGATGAAAAATTTAATCACACTAATATGAAATGGTAGGTTCGAGATGGGTAATAATGAAACGAAATATAATACTTCGCAAAAAATTATATATTAAAAATTCTTAAACATACCATTTTTGCATTAAATGATGTACTTTTGTGTGGTCTTTTATTTGACAGGTGATTTTTTCCAATGTACGGCATTTATCATAATTAAAACAATTAAAATTTAATTTAATTTTAACCGGGAATTGGGGTAAACGTGAAACAGTATCAGGAAAAAGGGAGATGTGGCTCTAAAATCTATATCTGTTGTCCAAGTACAATTTAAAGGGTAAAAATAGAAAGCGGGAAGTAATGCATCAAAATCATATACAGGGAATTTTTCTTTTTAGTATACATTGCCTATGTATACTTTTAAAAAGAACGCGCCAATTACGCCTATTGTGTATGCAACCAACTATACAGACAACTGAAGCACGCTGTGACCGAAACAATCAAATTAATTCAATGTTAAAAAAAAAATTAGTCTTTATTTAGCGTCTTCTTGCGTTTTTTATACAACTATGTACAGTAAAGACGAAAAAGTGGAAATTCTAATGTGGTATCAGAATGGTAACAGCTTAAAAACTGTGAGAGATTTATTTTCAGTAAAATTTCCAGAAAGACCTATTCCTTGTATTCGAACCATACAAACAGTTAGAAAATTTAAATCAGAGGGATGCGTAATAAATTCCCATAAAATAAGAACTAAAAGTAATCACGTTTTAACCGAAGAAATGAAATTAAATATTTTATACTACGTTGCAGAAATCATAATTAATAGTTATAACAAAAAATAATAATTAAAAAAAGTTTGCGACGGCCGGAAATTGAACTCGGATCAACTGCTTGGAAGGCAGCTATGCTGACCATTACACCACTTAGCTGTTGATGTATTTGTTTTGTACAAAAGAAATATAATGTTCACGGACCTAACTTTAATGATGTTTTGAAGTGCTGCTTCAACACTGTCATCACATTATGTCTTAGCTTTTTTGGCATAATTTGACTACTGTTTCATATTTCCCCATTTTTTACAATTAATTATTTTTAATAAATACTGTTATTTAACAAGTTTGACTGAATATACCTTTTCCTTCACGTATTTATTGCACGCATAAATCATTTTAATGGATAATTTGAAATACATTTGAAATTATAGAGAAAGTTTTCAGGCAAAATATGATTTTTTTTTAGATTCATTTGAATTTTGTACTAACCGCAAACTTAATTGGAAATATATAAAAATTAATATTCGTATGGAGGAAACCTTAATTATGGATTTATAATTGATCACTATGGGAGAGTAGATCAACAACCCCCCTTACGGGGGAGGCCCTTGCCCAACAATGGGATGTCGCGGGCTAACAAAAAAAAATCGATAGATTGGTATAATAATTGCACATGAAAAATATAGCTGCGTTTCACATTTACCCCAAATTTTACGTGTTTCATTGTTATCCCTGTTGACTCTATACTGTAAATGAAATATAAAAAGTTTTAAGGCTAGTGTGACAAGACATAATTGAGTACTAAATTCTGTTTAGAATTTTGTCAAAATTTATTTACCACAATTTTGTACAAAATTCTGCAAAACATGTAATGACATGAAGCAGAATGCTGTCTGTGTGCATGTGCAAATATGTCAAAATTATGTTGACATTTATGAGAATGAATGAATGAATGGCTTAACACCCCATGAAGGGGTTTCGCCGCTTCCCAAGAGAAGCTTTCTAGATCCTTTTTTAATTTGGGGGATCAGTCCTTGTCCGGTCTTCATTCTATTTGATGGCTTATCTCGTTCCACGCTTTCCTATCTTTGACCATCTGCTTTTACTTCTTCCATTCCTATTCCTATATTCAGCAAATCATGTTTCACTTCATCTATCCATCTCGACTTTGGCCTTCCTTTTTTCTTTTTCCAGCTGGTATCCAGTTCATTATTATATTCGTTTGTTCCTGATGGTCTGCCCTCATCACGTGCCCGAGCCATTTCACTCTGTTGTTTTATTGTTCTTATTATATCCACTTCTATTTCTTGCGCTATCTCGTGGTTCATTCTTATTCTATACTCATTTTCTGAAACTTTGATTGGGCCTAATATTGATCTGAGTGTTTTTCTTTCCATTACTCTTAATTTTTTTCCCCTCTTAGTTATTGACATCACTTCTGCCCCATACATTATTACTGGTTTTATTAGTGTGTTATAATTCTTATTTTTGCGTTTCTTGAGATGAATTTACATTTTAATGGTTTCCTATTCGCATAAAAAAGCTCTATTTGTTGCTACTATTGTGTCTCTTATTTCTATTTCCCTATCTCCATCGTTGGATACCATAACACCCAGGTATTTAAACTCGTCAACTTCTTGGTATGCCTAGTTTCCTATTTTTATCTCTTCTTCTGTTGTTTTCCCCCCTACTCTCATGATTTTTGTTGTTTCCTTGTTTATTTTCAATCCTATTTTTTGTCCCTCTGTTATTAGTTCTTCCACCATTTTCGTTAATATATCTCTTCTTTTGGCCATTAACACTAGGTCATCTGCATATGCCAGTAGTTGTCTTCCTCTTGTTCTTAATGTGCCTTTATTTATTTTACGGGTTATGTATTGTATGCTTATGTTAAAAAGTGCGGCTGAGAGGGCATCCCCTTGTTTTACTCCTTCATCTACTGTAAATTCGGTTGTTTCTCCTTTTTGTGTTTTTACGCAGACACGGGTTGTCTCAAGGGTCATTCTTATTAGCCTCCTTAGTTTAGCTGGTATACCTAATTTCTTCATTACTAATATTAGTTTCTCTCTATTAATGGAGTCAAAAGCTTGCTCGAAGTCAACGAATAGCATTTCTACTTTTATTTTGTACTCCAGTGCCTTTTCCTGTTTTAAAATATATATCACATCGGTTGTCGATCTTCTCTTTGTAAAGCTGTATTGGTACTGTCCAATTATATGCCTTGTCCCCTCTCGTAGCCTTCTCTGTATTATTGTTGATAGGATTTTGTACGTTGTATTTAATTGTGTTATTCCTCTATAATTCCTGCATTCTTGTTGACTTCTGTTGAATTCTGTTATTGCATCACCTCCATGTTTTATTAATTTTATATTTATTCCATCTTTGCCAGGTACGACTATTGCTTAAAATTTCCTTCACCTCTTGTAGTGTAGATTCCTCTATCTGCACTTTCGCTTGTTCATTTTCTATTGTTAGTTCCTCCTATTTTCGATTTGTGCTCAATAATTCTTTAAAATGCTCCTCCCAGATTTTTTTGTATTCCTCTTCTTGCTCCGTTACTTTGCCTTGCTTGTTTTTTATTCCTGTTATTCTAGGTTTATACACTATATTTTGTTTATTGATTTTCTGATAGAATTTTCTGGTGTTGGTTTTCTTACTTTCTTTCTCTATTTTTTGCAATTCTTCTTCTAATCATTTCCTTTTACTACTTTACTTTATTCTATTACATTCATTCCTCCTTTCTTTGTATTCTTCTTCATCTTCGCCCCTATTACTCATCTATGAGAAAACTGTCAAAATAACCTTCTGACTGTGGATAATGTAAAACTCTATCAAGGTTTCATATTAATTGTTTACTGTTGTCTGCATAACCACGAATATTGTTAATTGTTGGCGTTTTGTATTGTATTATTTTTCTGATACGTTTTGGTGTCTAAAAGTTATATTATGTGTGGACAGGGTTAGCGTTGGCGCGGCGGCGTAAACACGTGGTAAAACGTTTATCTTTCTGCCCTTTGTGATCATCGATGAACTCGATTGCGCATCGATACGACGCAGATTCACAATAAAATTCTATAGATTTTTTGTACAAAATTAGCACACAGAATTCTGTGTAGTGTCATACTAGCCTTTTACAAGCTCCTGTTACAATAAAGAGTTATGAATCACCTATAGATACATTTTTAACAAGTCATTGGATTTTAAATTAATAAATCTTGCTGCTGGATATTACTTTGTTATTGAAACATTGTTGAATTTATATGTACATACTAAAAATAAATGCAGAACATAAAAATATAAAAAAGAAGGTATGGTAAAGTAAGAGAGAAGGGGTAAAATTAGAAATGCGTGAAAAGTTTATTTTATGTTGAACAACCATAATAGGTATGTGGTGATAGCTCAGTTGGTAGAGCTCCTCACTTTCTGAATAAAACGTCGATTCTGGCTTGGGTTCGAAACCTAAGCATTAATATACAGATTTATAAAAATCTTGTCTGCAACCCACCACACACAATTTCCCAATCCGGCTTGCAACTGTGGGATCTTAATGCTAAAAACCTTTTCTGGAATTACTGTTGTTCGGATTAGACGTTAAACTGTAGGTCCCCCATGTTTCCACCTTAGGCTTGAGGAGAAACACGTGGGAGAGAGAAGAGGCTAATGCCCAGCAATGGGACGAAAAGGCTGTCAATGAACCATAATAGCCGTATGTCACATACCAGGTGATCACAAAATGAAATAATGGCATGTATCTTTTTTGTTTTTAAGCCCATAATTTGGATTTTTTTCTTCCTTTCTAAAAATAATCAGGTATTTTATTGGTATTAAATTAAAACAAATCAAAAAATCAATTTAAAAAGTGTGTTTTATTATTATTACTATGAAGCTTTCACAGCCTGTTTGAAAATTGAAAAGTTCTCTCTTTTAATTATCTTTTTGCCACAATTAATGTTTCAGCAAATTAATAAAAAATACAAAGTTGATGTCAGTTTCGGCTAAACCGGAAGTAAAAACTAATGCTTAAAGTTGTACATGTAGAGGTTATATCCTAGGCCTGTATGACACAGAAGCATGCGCAAATAGATGCAAATTAGGTGACATCTGTGAGAAAACTATCAAAATAATCATGTGGCTGTCGATAATGTACAATTCTATCAAGATTTCATAATATTAGGTTGATGCATAAATTCGTAGCATTTTTATTTATTTATTTTTCATGAACGCACGGCGAAGCAAACAAGTTGCAACAATAAAGAACGCGAGCGAAATAAGAAAAAGTGCATGGAATGTCAGCAGGCGGGGTAAACATATTCTTCTCTGCCCTCTGTGATCGTTGATAAACACTAAAAAATGCTCGTTTGCGCATCGATGCGACGCCAACTTTATATAGAATTCTGTAGGTTTTAGAACATGAATCTACAGAATTTTGTACAAAATTCTGTCTGTGAGCATGCACAAATACGTGCAAATGGTTAATAAATACTAAAAATTGTGACGCCGACTTTGTACACGATTCTGTAAGTTTTAGAGCATGAATCTACAGAATTTTGTACAAAGTTCTGTCTGTGAGCATGCGCAAATAGGTGCAAATGGTTAATAAACACTGAAAATTGTGACGCCGACTTTGTACACGATTCTGTAGCTTTTAGAACATGAATCTACAGAATTTTGTACAAAAGTTTGTCTGTGAGTATGCGCAAATAGGTGCAAATGGTTAATAAACACTAAATATTATGACGCCGACTTTGTACACGATTCTGTAAGTTTTAGAGCATGAATCTACAGAATTTTGTACAAAATTCTGTCTGTGAGCATGCGCAAATAGGTGCAAATGGTTAATAAACACTAAAAATTGTGACGCCGACTTTGTACACGATTCTGTAAGTTTTAGAGCATGAATCTACAGAATTTTGTACAAAATTCTGTCTGTGAGCATGCGCAAATACGTGCAAATGGTTAATAAATACTAGAAATTGTGACGCCGACTTTGTACACGATTCTGTAATTTTTAGAGCATGAATCTACAGAATTTTGTACAAAGTTCTGTCTGTGAGCATGCGCAAATAGG
>JABXWE010060308.1:0-13428 GCA_014611495.1 Limonius californicus
GCCAAACTACCATGGAAAGAGCATATAAAGAAAAGAGAACAACGAAATATAAAA
This sequence comes from Limonius californicus, assembly GCA_014611495.1. NCBI lineage: Eukaryota > Metazoa > Arthropoda > Insecta > Coleoptera > Elateridae > Limonius > Limonius californicus. Next base: position 55 of record JABXWE010060308.1, read on the forward strand.
TATATAGGAAAATGTATTGGCTGCTAACAGCTTTCCATACATAACAAATTATTCCCATACAATCAAGTTTTAAAACCCGTATGGAAATACTTTTGTCAAATTTGGGGCTGCGCCAATAAAACTAACATCATACAAATTCAAAATTTTCAGAACAGAGTGCTGAGTAATACCGTAGATGCACCCGGGTACGCGCAAAACAGTAATATCCATAAGAATCTAGGAATAAAAACCGTGACGGAGGAAATAGAGGACCTTGCCCAGAAGCATGAGACCGGGCGTCATCACCGCGTAAACGTCAAGGTAATCCAACTTCTCGACCATACGGATCTAGTGAGAAGACTCAAGAGGACCAAACCATTTGAGTTATGGAGACACTGACTCACCTTTCTTCTGTACCACTACTGGTAGACTTCGAAAAACAAGCTAACTTGGTGTTGCATACACTGTCGGATTCAACTGGAGCAAGGTCTCTGTCGGTGGAATTAACTGCAATTACAATTTGCCCTCAAAACATGATGGAAAGGCATTACGAGAAAAGGCAAGTTCTTACTAAATTTGAAGGTTAAGTCACTTTAAAGACCTTGCTATTAAAACTGTAAAAGACTGCTTGAAAGCCCCAAATAAATTATTCTGGCTACTTGGGATATTTACCGATGCGCTAAAAAACAGCAAGTAATGAAAAGAGAGACTTGATATCTAGAAGAGGAGCTGAAGCCTCTGATCGGTCCAGAGCCCATCTGCTGTACGGCGTGCAATCAGGCCAAGAGATATACAGGTTGTGTATAAATTAACGAAAAAGCTACATGTGGCGATGTTCTTTGTAAAATCTAGACCATTGGGCCACAGACACTTAGGAGTCCCCTTTTTGGATAGGGACCTACATTATCCCTCTCAGGGTCATATTTTTTTTGTATGTTAGTTATTAGTTAAAAATTTTGGAATGAGAAACGTGTGTTAGGATCTATTTTCTGACACCCCGGAAAGATTTCGATGCCATTTTTCAATAATATTTCGTTTTACGGCTACTTTTGTGTATGGAATATTTAGAGCCGTAATCGCTGTTGCAGCATTCTCGGACGGTTTATCTACAACACCTTCGTTTCTCTGCGATTTTATGTGGAAGAGAAAGAAAAGCTATAGTAGGTTTGTTCCCTACAAGGGGGCGGGCCATTATAGGGGTCAGTCGGGTTCCACACCGGAACCCTCTGTCCCTCTTTAGCACAAACGGGAATGTAAGCATGGGATAGACTAGGAAAATTAGATAATAAGAGATCGTGGATGAAACTGTCCCAGTATTTACCTGTATGACCCAGGAAACCAAGACACATGAGCCAGGCGGCGCACGGGTTCGAACCCTAGAACTTCCGAATTAAAACAAACGCTTTGTTGCTGAGCCACTTTTCTTAGTAATGAAAGGAGTTCTATGTTTTTGGGCGCGGTGTCTGACTGAAGGGTGTGTATTTATTTAACACTTTCGTGTTTTGGCTACGAATTCATTAAACTTTAAAGGGTAGTTGAGTTGTAACAATTGTAAACTTGTTTCCTGTTTAAAATATATTCGACAGCTTCTTTCATCGTACTTTCCGCACTTCCTAATTATGGTCGTTGCAGTTGTTTGGTAATGTATCCAATGTACATCTAACTGAGACTATTTTGAAATTGTGAGTAAATATGATTGTTTTTTTAGGGTTTCCGTTAAGGGCGGTTTTGAACATGTGTCTGTAAATGATGGAAATTTTGTTAGTAAGGTAAAGGGCTCGGAGAGAAATATTCCAATGTGAAGGAGCTGCAGCAGTTGGTTATAGATGGATACGCGTACGTACACATCAAAAATTTCTGAAGTATGTTATAAATTACAGTGTAATTTAACCTCATTTCCAGTACAACAACTACGCCTCAATTCGAAATAATAACATATTTAGGTTTCTACATCCCCTCAAATTTAGAAAGGCAGCTTTAAAATAATAGTTGTCAACGCGATTTCCAGTACGAAAGCTGTATTCCAGTTCGAAATACTAAAAGCTTTGGGTTTTACACCCGCAAAAATTGAGAAAAAGCTCGCAGTTTAAAAATAATATAATTTAACGAAGCTCTCTGAATTTACCGCGAAACATTGTCCAGCTAAATATAGTTTTGTGGCCATACCTCATGGTCTTGGGGCTCTGAGAGACATTATCTTTTGTGAAACTTCCTGCAGATTGTAGTGCCAACCGATCAGTCCCTAGCATTGCTGTAGAAGGTGTACAAAATGGATTGTTCTGATGTTAATGTTCTATATCACACTTTTTGTAAACATCTTCATGAACAATTGTTTTATCTATTTCACGTATAGCGACTGCAAGCTTTGCTGAAGATATGATTTGATCTACTGTTATGTATAAATCTCACTGTAGCATCTCGGCAGTCTGATGGGTGTGTTTGGTTGCTCAAAATTCCTTTTGCCGCCGACCGAACTTTTTGAGTTCCTGTAGTTAAGGGAATTTTGGGGAATACTTTTGGAAGGTGTAGGTGGATTTTGAATTAGGTGGGTGGAATTTCCAGAAGTGCTGATGTCAGACGGGACTTCCTCTTGAGTTCCTGGGGGTGTAAGTTGTGGGTTGCTGGTAAAAGTGAAGAGGGTGATTTAAGATTTTGGAAACTTCATGCTCCGTGGATCATCTAAACTAAGTCATCCCCATTTAAAGAAGAATTTAGTTAGTTGTCTGCGAGCTATTTTGCTGATTTGCTAAATTCTCAATGAGCCTAGCCCAGATTAATTAACACTTTACCAAAAACTGATACGTTACATGCTATGTGGAGTCTCGTGGAACCGTTTTCCGAACAATCAGCCTATCTCGTTCACCTGTAGTTGTCGATTTCTACGTACCGTCCGAAGTTGGAGATAATCAGCCCATGTAATAACCAATGTTTGATGTTTTCCCCAGTTTTCCGCGATCTTTGTCTTAGGTCGCACGGATGCAAAGATCCGTTGCCCGTTAAATCCATCTCGGCACGAACCAAACTCCACGGGGAAACCAACACAACACCGCAAATTTTCATTTTACTGTTATAACTAAGATATGGTGAGCCCTGTAATATTGTGCGTCTATGTATTCCTTCTTTATGTTATTGGTTCCGTCTACCTACAGATTTGGTGCCATATGCTATTTCCGGTCAGTTGTTACAGGCGTGAGATTCGCAGCAGGTTGAATTTGCGGTGTGTTTGCCGCAGCGCGCGCCCGGTCATGTAACTTTTATTTATTGTTAAATTATTCATATTATTGTCTCTTATTTTACTACATAAAATATATTTTCTTTGATAGTTGCAAACTAGAAATGTGAAGAACTAAATGCGGTATAAATGCCGCGGCGCGTCCGCTCATGTAATTCAAAAAAGCGCACCCGCCGGAGGGTTAATATGCATTTCCGACTGGTCACTTGCCTTCAGTAGGTGTCTTCAGTTTAATTGTTTTAGTTGTTTTCACTACACTTTGATATTTAATTAATATTATACTGTTGTTATGCGGCACCAATTTGTAAACAAAGCTTTTGTGCACTAACTTCAAACCACTGCCAGTTGTGGCTGTATCTATTTTCACGACTACGTGACAATTGCAATTTAGACAGTTGGCAACTTACTTTATTGATGAGTAAAACTTCTTGTATTATAGGACAATTGTACGGATGGATTAATAGCGATAACGATTCGGTTCGGCGCTAACGTTTATATTTAACGCGTTGGTGAAGCTGACTTGCGTCATATGACCACCTTCCAGAAATTCATATTCGAACTTTAATTATTATTACTTTTCCTTTGTGGATTCTTAGATCCATTTATTTACAGATAGGGGTTACGTCCGCTAAATTGCTTTCCTCGCCATACTTCATTCGCCTGGGAATTTTCCATCAATTCGAGTTTTCTTGAATTAGTTTGACTTGTTGTCATATAATCGTATGTCATGAGTTAATAAATCATATAATTTAATATTGTAATGTACTTCAGCATTTTGTATTTTCTGTATTTACCCAATCAACCTGTTGACTAATTTTGAGTCAGTTACAAATTATGGTCTTACCTCAATTCTGGTTTACTCACTTATGTATTTAATTTGTATTTTATGCAGCTGAACTGATAGTTACAGAATTTTTAGGCATTCATTAAGTTGGATCAGATATGGCGTTTACTTTATTTTATGGATAATTTTTGATAACTTGGGCTTCACCTTAGAATTGTAGGGGCACTCACATACAGAGTATGCAAATAATTTGTAACTTAACTGTTTATATTTATATTCTTTGAGGCTTTCGCGGTTTCTCGAACTGTCAATCTTACAACTTACTTTCGCCTTAGACCGCGTCGTCATTTGGGAACTACACCCAGCATTATCAGGTAAGGCCCGACCGGTAGCTTGTCTAACTTTACAAGCATTTGCTCTAGAAGTTTGAGCAATATTTGTTCGTAGGCCCTGCCTGCCTAAACAGGGCCGTGTGCTTATATTAATCAAACCTTGGAGCGGACAAGAATTTGATCTTGATGTATTTTGTTTGCCAAGACAATAGTACTTAATCGGCTTAAGCCTGTTAGCTGTTTGTGAACCCATACAAACTAACGCTTCGCAAGACATTGCGACACTGTTCAGTGTTCTATTCACTCTAGTTTTCGAGAAAATACCTTTTAAAGATAGTAACCCGCCAAAAACTAATAATTCATGATTTTTCACTTTTACCATAATTTACACCAGTAATGTTTTATTGATTAAGAAATTTACCTTAACTTTAACTTTATTAAATGTTCGAAATGTCGACCTCCAGCATCCATACAGTAGTACAGATTCTATTGAAAACGGTTTCGGACGTTTTGAAGCATTTCTGGGGTAATTTGCCGGCATTCGTTGTTGATTCGTTTACGTAAATCATTTAGGAATTCCGGCTGAGTACTATAAATTTTACTTTTTATGTGGCCCCACAGAAAGAACTCTAAAGGGCTTAAATCTGGTGATCTCCCAGGCCACTTCACTGCTCCTCTTCGGCCAATCCGTCTACCAGGAAATGCTTCGTCCAGATACTGAGATACTGAGAATGTAATGCCCTTTAAAATGATGTATGACTCGACCCCCTTTCCGAGCGATTTTTTTTAAATGTTCAGTGTTCTATTCACTCTGAAGATGCAAGCTGCAATGTTTTGCGAACCAAACCCTTCAAAACAGAAGAAGTAAGTACTATCATCAGAAGTTTAAAATGCAAAAAAACACATGGTCACGACCTCATCACAAGCACGGTACTCAAGAAGTTACCAGAAATAGGCAAGAAATTTCTGACAAAACTATTTAATGCTACATTTAGAATAGGATACTTCCCTGACCAATGGAAGGTGGCCTGTATAATTCCCATCCTAAAACCCGGTAAACCACCTGAACAGGTAGCCTCTTATAGACCTATAAGTCTCCTCCCACTTATCTCCAAAATATTTGAAAAGCTGATACTATCGTGACTCAAACCGCATATCCTGAATAATAACTTATTATCCCATCACCAATTTGGATTTCGTGCGCAGCACTCCAAGGTTGAACAAGTGCACAGACTTGTTGATAAAATTTACAAAACATTAGAATCTAAGAGAGACTGTTCTGCTGCGTTTCTCGACATTAGCCAGGCCTTTGACGAAGCTCTATTATTTAAAATAAAAAGTGTATTCCCAGCCGACCTGTATCAGGTTCTAAAGTCATATCTAACTGACAGAAAATTTCTGGTGAGAATGTTTGACGAGACCGCCACACTATTTCCAGTAAATTCAGGGGTACCGCAGGGCTGTGTCCTGGGACCATTCCTATATTTACTATACACTGCGGATATCCCTACAACAAGAGCCACGACAATAGCTACCTACGCTGATGACACAGCCATCCTATCGACCCACACAGACTCCACAATTGCATCCCACAATCTGCAAACCCACCTAAGAGCAGTACAAAACTGGCTCAAGAAATGGCGTATCAGGGCCAATGAGGCCAAGTCCTCCCATATCACCTTTACGCTGAGACGAGGAACCTGCCCTCCTGTAACACTGAATGACCAACAGATACCACAAAGTGACACTGTTAAATACTTGGGAATCCAACTGGATCGTCGACTTACCTGGAGACACCATGTATGGGCCAAAAGAAAGCAATTAGGATTAAAATACAGACAAATATACTGGTTACTGGGTAGACGATCACAACTATCAGTAGATAACAAGGTCCTTCTCTATAAAACAATTTTGAGACCAACCTGGGCTTATGGTGTGCAGCTATGGGGTTCAGCAGCCAACACTACTATTGACATAATCAGAAGATTCGAGTCAAAGGTTCTTCGTCAGAGTGTGAACGCTCCATGGTACGTCCCAAACGAAGTCATCAGGAGAGAGCTTGGAATAAGTCAAGGAAGTGAAATTATTGCAAAGCAAAGTGTTTCTTATCACGACAGACTTAGTGTACACCCGAACACTTTTGTTAGTGACTTATCAGTTATCGATAACGGTGAAGTTCGAAGACTAAAGAGGTATAAACCCTCGGACCTACAAAATAGATTTACTTAGTATCTTGTATAATGTAATGACCAGTTAAGGTATAGTCAAGTTCTTAGGTTAAGTCCATTTGATCATAACAAGTCTATCACAGGATAACGTATAAAGATCAGTTACCATTGAGTAATTCCTCACGTGTCATACACATATATTCATAGTTACTGAATGCTACATTATAATGACAGATTGTAAATTCGTGAGGAAAAATAAAAAAAAAATGTCTTGCGAAACGTTAGTTTGTATGGGTTCACAATCAGGCATAAGCCGATTAAGTATTATTGTCCTGGCATACAAAATACATCAAGATCAAATCCTTGTCCGCCCCAAGGTTTGATTAATATAAGCACACAGCCCTATTTAGGCAGGCAGGGCCTACGAACAAATATTGCTCAAACTTCTAGAGCAAATGCTTGTAAAGGCAGACAAGCTACAGGTCGGGCCTTACCTGATAATGCTGGGTGTAGTTCCCAAATGACGACGCGGTCTAAGCCGAAAGTAAATTGTTTATATTTAGCATGGTTGATATGCAGGGTGTACACAATTTGATTTAACCTTATTATTATGATATTTACTGTTGATTTATTTTCAATTATACAGTTGTTAATGAAAATTTTGTTGTTGTTTGTATGTTTAGGTCCATAAGTTTTATTCATCGTGGTAAGAGTTTACCCTTGCTTGGATCCCTGAAGGTAGGTCATGAGAATCGCTGCACGACAATTGGTGAAGGATCTTGGCGCCCTTTTGAGAATTTTGTTGTCGATTCACCCATACCCGTTTTGTAGACGAGTTATCCGTCATGAACACACCGAAACGTTGCAATGAGTTACCCGTTGATAATAATTCGGTGTTTCAGGTCTGTTACGAAAAGGTTTGTCTTTAGTCCTATCGTTATCCCTGTGGGGGCTAGTGTGAAGATTTTTGTAACACTACTCACAGTATCAATGGGCCGACGCTAATTTACACACATTAACAGACAGGCATCAACAAACATTTTTCTGTAATGCTTGAGACAGCATTATTGATATTTACAACACTGGATCAATGTTTTTGCCACTAACACTTAATGTTCACAATTATCGGCAATTGCTTGAAGAAAGCAAGCAGTATTGCTGGAGAGAGTCCCATTATAAACGCGCCTTAATTTCTGGTTTTCCGATATCTATTGAAAACAAAATATTGTTGCACAAATCGGAAATCAAACCTATATGGACTTATGGAGTAGAGCTATGGGGCTGTGCCAGCAAGTCCAATGTCGAAATAATCCAAAGGTGTCAGTCTAAAATTCTACGAGCAATAGTTAACGCCCCATGGTATGTGACAAATGAAATGATCCATAAAGATTTGAAGATACCAACTGTAAAAGAAGTCATCCACTAGGAAAGCCCCATCCACCACCAAAAATTGGAAACGTACATAAATCCCTTGATGCAGCCGCTACTACAAGGTTTTACAGCAAGAAGATTAAAAAGACAGTGGCCAGCTGACCTATAAAATAGACTTCGAGAGCTCATCGCTGGATGAGAACTCATCATGTTCTGTAATCGATCTAAATTCTAATTTTAGATTGTAGGCTAGCAAATTAGCTGATAGAATAGTGTGTATTTTGATTGCAAATTTAATAAACAAAAAAAAATTTCTGGCATGTGCACATTTTAGTCATACTGCACGAGAATATTATCAATTATGTTAACCATCGTATTGGTGAGCAGAACTACATGCAATCCATTTTACTATTTATTATGGGGACACTGAATAATGTTGTTAACCATACTAAAATTGAAATGTTTCATGTGTGTGTATAAATTATAACAAATAATTAATGTGTTCAATTTTGGTATTCGATATTATTTTAATTTCCAGACAATGTTCATAAGCGACCTCGATGGGGCAGTGCGAACAAGCGCTGTCCATCGAGGTCACAGTGAAATACGGTCCAATCGGCCGCGTGGTCAAACAACGGCTGAGGCGACCGTATTTCACATAGCTAACTTTAGAGTGCACGTTGCATGAATGGCTAGTATGTAAAGGACTGAAGTAATGCGAAAGCGGTGCGGTGGGGGCGGTAGTGTGAATGTCAAAAAGACAATGTTCATAAAAATTTATCATTATTTTGAAGAGTAGAACATGTCCCTAAAGTTTGTCCAAGTCATTCAGTTACTCTTACAGTTCAGTCTGTATACGAATTAGTTAGTTTTTCATTTTTTTAAGTTCTTACTTCTGAAAAAACTTCACATTACAACTCTACACTTTCACGTCTCTTTACACTAGCTAGTAGTAGTAGTAGTAGTCGTTAGTGTTCCAACTACGCCCAGGCATGTTAGTCCTTGTAGCTTGCCCAGTTTGACATTAATTGTCATGTTTTTGACCCTGTAGCAGCATATTACGGAAGCATATGTGACAATCGGGCACTACCACCTTGATAGTCAGCCAATGTATTACTGGTAATATTAACCCCCGATTTGTTTACCTACCAAGAGGGTTTTTGTAACTCTATTGTCTAAAATATCCCGCAGATAGTAAACCCCGTTACGTCGTGACCCCACAATGTCAGCCACTCGAGTCGAGTTCGTTTTCATTATGAAACCACAATGGCGATCTAAAATCATATTAATATCATCTGTAAGTTAATTGCGATTTGATGAATTTAAATAAAGTTAAAAACATTCGTTGTAATAATTATGTACAAAAATAAATGCCTACGACTTGACAAATGACACTTTCGTGCTATAAATGTATATTACTTTCAAGATAATTTAGCAAGGCAGGATGTTATACATCTATGGAGAAAACGTCATGAAGTTGCTTCGACATTGATTGGGAATTATAAATGGTAGTTTTAGTACCTTAGCGTGCTTGGACTATATTTCACTTTGGAAATAATTTAATAGTATATAAATATACAAATCTATGTTCATTAAAAGTTGATTGTTATTAACTTTCATTTCGTGAAATTCTATTTAAACATTAAAATTGTAAAGACCTCTGCAACTACAAAGTAGACTGTGAAAGTAATCTTAACATCCCAAGCTATCTTTTCTTATCCCCGAGGAACATTTGAAGGAAACTGCCTGCCGTTTCAGGGGTTTAATTTGAAAGAACACTCTAATAAAATATTTAAAAGACCTAAAGCGTCATCTGAGTCTCTAAACATCAGATTTTTAGCTTGGATGCAAACCCCACATTTCAGGCCTGGACAGATCTTCCACAACTTTCATCGTTGAAGATATCTGTGATTTAATTTGGTTCGAGTATCACGATTACTTTCATAGCACACACACACACATACACAGATATATATTTTTTTATTTTAATTGGTGGTTTCCATTGAAGCAAATGGTTTTTGTAGTTTTCGGATATGACTATAAATTTTTACATAACATTGATACTTTAGGTTGTTAAACAATTAGTTTTACTTCACTATCCAGAATATTCAATATATTCCACTTGCCTAATAAATTTATAGAAGTAGGCCCTCAAATTTTCATCTCACAACCCTTATGCAATATTGATTTTAAGATTCACACAGGCGTGCAAACAAAGCACGTGTAAGCTTTCAGGGAACGGTTGTTTAAATCTCCAGTTCCCACCTACTATTTTAGGGTCTGTTTATTGCCCGAGGGAATATTCAAACTTGAAATATCTTTAAAGTGCTTCATGCTTCAGGGCAGCATCCGACTTCAGGGTGTTTTAAAATGTATCAAGGCATGTAAAAAATTGCATGCATTTCGGTGCTTTATTTTATGTCCCACATTGCGCATGATTACTACGAGCACAGGGATAGAGTGAAAATAGCAACCACCCAAAGCTCTAGACGTGAAAGCTCGTGCTTTCCAGCGTTCACGATGTGAGTCTTGTCCGAACCGTAACACGCGCTGACTTAAATTTTAAGCACGCGACATCAAAGTAGGCGAGTTTTAGATGTAACTAAAATACCCTTCAATTTCTAATGGCCTAATAGATTATCCATTAATTCGGTCAACTTATAACTTAAATTAAGACAATAATACGAAAACGTGAAGCAGAACTTTTAATTTTAAACGCACGTTAAATAACCGGATTAATTAATTAACTCAGGCTGGAGGATCAAAAGTGAAGTTAAATTTCAACACTATGAGGACAAAGGGTTGATCTCGCTAAGCGATTTAAATTACCTACATCTCGTTTAATACACCAAGTTTATTTGGAAAGGAAGGCCTAAAGGATAACGAAGGATTATAAGCAGAAAGGTACACAATTATATAAACAGTACTGCTTTTATAGTCGCTTTTGAAAATTACCTTATTATCTTTATATACGTTTTGTTTCAAGATCAAGTTTATCTTTGCAAACTCTACTTTCGCCAACGGGCAAAATTTGATTAGAACTGCTAAAATCTGCGCTCAGATGTATGAATAAATTAATAAAGTCAACTTTACCATGCAAATATATCACTGAGAGCGAGTTCTTGTTCATGAATTTGTATTTTGGACACGTTCCCTACTTTATTCCTATTTAAAGTCACTTGCTTGGAAAATATGAAAATCATTAAGCCCGTCAACACGAAACAATTTATCTCTGCAGTGCAGTTTTATCATTGCCAAAGATTTGTTTGTCTGAAAATCGAACTTTGCATGCCACGACCGCGTTTTCGTTTAATCTTGGAAAAGATTTCCCTGTGGGATTCATTTTGCGTAGGCCATGGAAGGTCGCTGATGACCCACATCTGTATCCGAAATTGCAGTTTGAAAGCCACCAAATCGCTCCGTTTAAGAGCGGAATCCCGATTAATGTGACTCTCAATGGCTGTTGTTTTTTTATATCAGTTGTTTCCAGATAATTACACAAGGGATTCCAGAGGTAGTTATGTAAGTTCTTAAGTGGTCTAAGCTAGTGCTAACTCTCTTTATTGAAAGAGCATTTTAAGCAATAGAAATTTATATTATAATGTGATAGGTTGCGCTACAGTTTGGTGTTCATGGTGGTATCTGGAGTTTTGATAATGTTATGACATATAACACCAAACCATAAGTTAATAACTCTTTCAAGCTCAAAACACCGTGAACAGGGGGATATAGCAAATTTTTTGAAGGAAGTATGGTTCTAAGTTGGGTAACATTTGCACCTGATGTTATATAGAGGTGTAGAAATGATCATTTTACAGCAAATATTAATATACTTGGTAAGCTATGTAAAGACGATCCATCTAGTTGATACTAAATTTTGAGACAGGGCTCATGGTCGTCACAAAAACAAACATCAATGGGAATCTAAAATCATATTCTACCATTCTATAATAACGATTTTACAAGATTTCTTTTTGAACTCCTTAAACTTCGACACAAAGTGAATATTCAGAGAAACTTTTTCTCACAATCATATTCCATAAATAATTCTTGGCAAAGTCTATAGCCCTCAATAATGTATCGGAGCTCTTCGTAATTTAATGCACTCCCCTACTCTGCAAGACAGGCTTCGAATCAGGTAGTCGATGTTCTTATACGGTATGTTATTCCAAAATCTCTTAATCTTATTTCTGATGCGCTGTATATCTATTGTGGGAACAGGTAATTGACCCTACTGTCTGCCTATAATATCTCATACATGTTCTATGGGTCAGATGACATTGCTGGTCACGGAAGGACCATGACATCAACTTCACGAAAAAACGTATACTGACAGCTGGGGATTGGGGTATCGCATTATCATACTAGGAAATAGAGATTTCTAGTTCCTGAAGATAGGTTTCAACATATTGCGAATGTATCGCTGGGCATTCATGTTTTCTTCCACGTCTTCGGTGGACCCTTCCGTATCCATCATGGGACCATGAACAAAACCGGAATTCACAACTAAACACAACACGATTTCGTTGCTTATCCCATTGGATAGTTTCCTGGCAACACTACAGGCTAGCTTCTGAATGTTTTTGGGTCAATGGGAAGATGTAACAGGATCGGTAGAATTGAAAGCCAACAGACCTTATTCTGGGGTAAACTAACTTGTTGTGCTATAATTAGAAATTCCCTTAGTGATAATTCACCGGGCTTTGAGAGCATTTATACTTGGGAGACGTCCTCCAAAGTCATTAGATCCGCGAACCGCCCCAGGACCGTCTTTCTGCTTTTTTGTCCAGGTATTCTAATACCACATTATGGTGGATGCGTCTCTGCCAACCCAATTAACAATTTCCCAAAGAACCATTCCAGTTTCTTGCATCCCTACTATACCTACCCTTTCAAAGGCACGTAGAATCGCGTCTACATATCGCAAAATAATATTTTAAAAGATAGACTATAATTCAGCCTTTAAAAACAAAAGAATCAACAAAAATGACCTTCATTTTTAATACCAACTGCAATACTGTCATGACACATCAACAGAAATTCAATATACTACAACTCTGGAGAGTAAAGTTTGGAAAATGAGGACCAGGACGAAGAAATCCTCTATGTTAAAATCTAAGACACAGGGTTAATCTTATTTCTATCGAATTATTTTGAGGAGTAGTGAATACAGTACAAATTGTTATGATGGTAGCAAACTTCTGGGATGGATAACGCACCATAAGAAAAAAGACCTCATGTGTAAATCCTGGCTACATTCGTTTTCCAGTCATACATACATATGCCATCCGAACTTTTCCAATTAGGTCATCAATGTACCTAATTAATTAAAAATCTTTTATAAACTTGATTTTAATAATTGATATAGTCCGTCGGGAAGCAATATTTTTAATTCTGACAGGTCCAGGCGAGATTAAATGATTCAGTTTACAAGGACACTCCATTACAACGCATAAGTAAGTGCTCATTTAGACCTGGTTTCACTCAGCTAGCATTCTGTTACGAAAG
>JABXWE010060309.1:0-11471 GCA_014611495.1 Limonius californicus
ATTTAGCAGATTTCGATGGGATCTACAATCTCATAAAATTTAAACATTTTGAATTGTTTTTGTGAAATATTTCTTTAACGTTTTAGAGGTTTTGGAAGGTCATCTTTTCTGCGACTGTTTTTATTATTAAAATGATTATGCACACAAAATATTTAATATTTAAGGGCTCTTAAGTAAGTTACATTTTATTTCAAATGTTATATCGGATTTTGAGTAAATAGGAAGCAAAATTTGAATATTAAAAAAAAAGAAATAACTCATGAATTCATTAAATCAATTCTGCTTGAATTAAGGTGTAGTATACTCTTGTTTGTAAATGTGTGGTGGTAGAGCAGTTGGTAGACCGCTCGCTTTTTGAGTAAAACGTAGATTCTGGCTTGGGTTCGAAACGTAAGCATTACTATGCAGATTTATAAAAACTTGTTTGCAACCCACCACACATTATCAGGACCAAGTCGTCCAATATGGTGATATAACATTAGTTCACCACACGACGTATTACATTTGTACAGACTATTTCATTACTTTAATTATTTACAATTAAGACGAATTTTATTAATAAATATCGCATAATACGCACTACAGTGTGGTACAGATTTATGAAAATCATATCTGCAACCCACCACACACAATTTCCCAATCCGGCTTGCAACCGTGGGATCTTAATGTTAAAAACCTTCTCTGGAATTTCTGTCGTTGGGATTTGACTTTAAACTGTAGGTCCCCCGCGTTTCTACCTTAGTGCTGAGAAGAAACATGTGGCAGAGAAGAGGCCGATGCCCAGCAGTGGGACGCAATGGCTGTCAATGATGATGATGATGATACTACTGTATCAGATAAGGAAAGACAAAAAAGAGAACGAAGCCGAATATAAAGAACAAACAGGGAAACAGACGAGAAAGAAAGGAGCAGGTCTGAAGGCTTTAAGATGACGCCACACCACCAGATTCGGGTGCCACAGGCCAATCACCTATACACCTTAAAAACACAGTTTACAGAAACCCCAACAAAAGAAAATCAACTATATTCCTTATGAGATGAACAGGAACAGTGAGTGTCAATATGTGATACTCTTATACTGAAATTTTGGAGATGGAGAGCAAAGGAAATACGAGCTGAAAACACCTAAAGAGTCTGTTAGGGAATAGAAATAATATGTTTCTAAAGTGGAAGATAATTTCGAAACGGGGGACATTATTAGCATTAGCAAGCTATGGAAACATTTTCCAAGTTAATTATGGTGAAGAACAGATATGTATTGTAGCCTAGCATGTCAGCGAAATACATTCTACAGTAGCACAGGAATGTCTTGAAGTATAAAAGGCTGAATACTGATGTGAAAAAATAGACCAACTGGCAAAAATAGAAGCAGCCAGAGCATGAATCTCCTTTAAGTCTCGAATCCACTTATGGAATATCATCTCTAATCATAACCAAGACAGTATAGATATTTTTAAAACCCATATCTTTGGGTTTATAGCGGTCAAACAAAGGTCTGTGGTCTGATACTAAATTAAGATTGTTGTTGCGTACTACAGAAGCACAAAGTACTAACTATCTCGTTGATGTAAACTAGCAAACGGTTTTATTATACTATTAAAAATAGTAAATGAAAGATCGTACTAGCTATTACAACAAGTGAACAAGTTGTACAACAACTAACAATGGTGTTTTACAGTAATGCTATTGGAGGAGTGCCTGGTAATCTGATAATCTTTACATAGTACGGACAGGCGTTGGCAAAGCTTTTCTGTGAACTGGTACGAAAATAATTGTTTAATAAAAAGAAGCAGGTAGTTGCAACAGTGGTACAATAAGACCATAAACGAATCACGAGATTTTTTTCTCCTTTTGAAAAATCGGGGATCTGTTCAATCTAGTATCGCGCTATTGAGTTCAACTATTTTTTTCATCTTTCGCGGGGCTGATAGTGGTGTTGGTTACTTTGTACTTTTGTGTTCATATTTCTATCATTAGTTATTGTAACTTCAAGCATTTAACGTTTATCGCTTATTCAATGGTTTTTCTATTTCTGGTTAATATACACTTTCTAAGTTACTCAGATATTGCTAACGATTTAGTTTTTTCTGTGAATATGTAGCAGCTAGTGTAGTGTAGCCGTTTTGTGCAGGCACTTTGAATTTCCGCGCGTTCGGAACTCGCAAGCGCGCGCAGGAGGAAAGAAGCAAACACGCTTCCGCCCGCATAACAAGACTTACGCGCGGTAGTGAAAAAGGTCTCCGCGCAACCTCCGCACCGCTCAGTTCGTGTTTGTGTTAGTTGTTATTCGTTTTCTTTATTGTACCTCATGTTTTTGTGGGGTGATGTAGCAGCTAGTGTAGTGTAGCCGTTTTGTGCAGGCACTTTGAATTTCCGCGCGTTCGGAACTCGCAAGCGCGCGCAGGAGGAAAGAAGCAAACACGCTTCCGCCCGCATAACAAGACTTACGCGCGGTAGTGAAAAAGGTCTCCGTGCAACCTCCGCACCGCTCAGTTCGCGTTTGTGTTAGTTGTTATTCGTTTTCTTTATTGTACCTCATGTTTTTGTATTCGCTAGATATCCAAAAATAAATATTGATATTACCCAGACGTGCAGGCATGGAATTTTACTATTAAATCTAATAATCTAGCAACAAATATTTACATATTCGTTATAAGATGCCGCTTTCGGCAACTCGGACGGCATAATTGCCATAGCAAATTAGCTTTAATTCCATAGTTTCCCAGTCTGTATCCTCTACTAGTTCCTTCTATTTCTTCGTTGATATTGTCTTATCACTAGATTAAAAAGCATTTAATTTAATGATACACGACATAATAATTTAATTGACAGATCTGACATAATAAGATTCAGGAAAGTAAAGAAGATTACATGGTATGGACATATTATTTGCACAAACCCTAAAAGTAGTATAAGATGAAAAAGGAATTAACAACCCCAGAAAAAAAAGATCTAAGGGGCAATAAATGAAAATTTAAATGAAAAGTAGATGGTGATTTGAAAACTATCGAAATAAAGACATGGGAACAGGAGCTCAAAACAGAAAAGTATAGAATAAAATGGGCAAGCACACTAAAATTCACCCATGGTTCTGAAGTTAATGGAAAAACAATATAGTTCTAAATTTTGACGCGTTACATTTGCTTACTTTTCTGTAGTCAATGTTTTCCTATGAGAAACAGTTCGACGTCCTAAAGGGTAACATAGGAAAAATCAAATCATATTATAGTAGCTTAACTGGTGCCTCTGTAGAAGTTCAATGAATAAGATTATAACGTTATTGATCGATAATACGATTTTATACAACGTGTTTCTATAATAGTTAATCAACGTTTGAGAGCATATAAAACAAGAAAAATAAAGACGAAAATCATAAATAAATTTTTTTGAAAAAGTGTATACTAAGGGAGATACAGCCCCTTAATTGTCAGCTTCTAAAGATGATTTTAATTTAATATCTCAGAAACCATAGGTGATAAAATGATAAAATTTGGTATAGATAATATCTTTGTCATATTTTATCAGATAAAATTAAAATAATTCAAATAACTTATCCAGGGGTGTCTCTAGCGAGCAGTGCGAAGGGTTAATTGACCTCTAACTTTTTTGTCAGTAATTTTTTAAATGTTTTTATTGAAAATTATGATAAATCAAGGTATTTTAAGAAAAAAAGGTTCTCTTAATAAACTTCGATAAAACGCACCGTTTTAGAGTAAATTCAGTTTCAATCTAATAATCAGTTAATTTTTTTAAAGTAAGCAGCATATCAACATACTCAGAAATGAGGATTGAGGCATTTTTGCACTTTAATTCAATGTGTCAATAATTTAATCTGTCAATAATTACAACATTTATTTTCATGGCCAATTCCTTTTTTGTTTTTGTTTTTATTGAATTAAAAAATTTAACTGATTATTAGATTAAAATTGAATTTACTCTAAAACGGTGCGTTTTATCGAAGTTTATTAAGAGAACCTTTTTTTCTTAAAATACCTTCATTTATCATAATTTTCAATAAAAACATTTAAAAAATTACTGACAAAAAGTTAGAGGTCAATTAACCCTTCGCACTGCTCGCTAGAGACACCCCTGGATAAGTTATTTGAATTATTTTAATTTTATCTGATAAAATATGACAAAGATATTATCTATACCAAATTTTATCATTTTATCATCTATGGTTTCTGAGATATTAAATTAAAATCATCTTTAGAAGCTGACAGTTGAGGGGCTGTATCTCCCTTAGTATACATTTTTTCAGAAAATTTTATTGATGATTTTCGTCTTTATTTTTCTTGTATTATATGCTCTCAAACTTTGATTAACTATTATAGAAACACGTTGTATTGAAACAAATTTTGCTTGACATTTTAACGTAGTTGTTTACAAGTTTCATGATAGTGAAACTTGTCAAATACACTTGAAGGTTTTTAAAATACAAAATTTTAATGTAATCCTTTCCCCAAGGAATCATGGAATTGA
The DNA here is from genome assembly GCA_014611495.1 of Limonius californicus. Classification (NCBI taxonomy): domain Eukaryota; kingdom Metazoa; phylum Arthropoda; class Insecta; order Coleoptera; family Elateridae; genus Limonius; species Limonius californicus. The sequence goes on from JABXWE010060309.1 coordinate 4,483, forward strand.
ATAAAGAGCAATATCGAGCTGTAATTTCTTATACTTTCACGCGTGGCTTAAGCCGTAAAGAATGTTTTGAGGAAATCAATGGAGTATTTGGTGACCAGTCGTGTTCCTTCGTTACCGTAAAGCGGTGGTACAATGAATTTCAACGTGGTCGACTTTACTTCAATAACAACTTTCGAGCTCCGAAACCAAAAAACTGCAGTTACCGAAATATTGGTTTTGTACGAAACATGATTGAAGAGGACCTGCATGTTCCTATTAGGAGTATTCAAGCTACTTTAAAGATTGGTGTGAAAGCAATTGACACCATTTTACATAAACATTTGATGTTACGTAAGCTTTGTGCCCTTTGGATTCCCCACAATTTGACTGCAGTTCAAAAAGAAAACCGTATGACATGGTGCAGATCTACACTGGATCGCTTTGACAATGGATCGTCTCACTTAGTTTACAACATCATTGCAGGTGATGAAATGTGGGTATACTGCTATGATCCCGAAAGACAAAGCAACAGTCGGCAGTTTGAGTCTTTGAGAACGAATCGGCTCCAACAAAAGTTGTTCGTAAAAAAAAACTGAAACAAACAGATGATCACCACATTTTTTGGAATTACTAGACATTTTCGACTGCAGCATTAGAGGATCGTCGTACTGTTAATGCTGAATTGTACACTACAGTTTGTTTGCCTCAAATTCCCCAAAATGTTCGCGAAAAACGTCCAAGGGGAAGGATCATCTTACATCAAGATAACGCTCGAACGACTGAGTATTTGAATGCCCAAAACATTGAAATAATGGGCTATTCGCCATATAGTCCAGACCTAGCACCTAATGATTTCTATTTCTTTCCACGTATAAAAAATAAGTTATGGGGTTTACGTTTTACATTGGCCGATGAAGCGGTTGACGCATTTAAACACTAAATAAATATTTAAGTCCATTCAGAGGAATCTGTCCTGTGATTGATAGTCCACGATTTACTTTACTTTTCCTTTTAGTTTCCTAATGCGGGAAGATTGGAGAAAATGTTTTGAAAATAGGTTTTCACGGATGCAAAAATGCTTTGACTGTGGAGGGGAATACTTTGAAAATTATAAATAAATGTGTTTGGTCAATAAATTGTGTAATACTTTACTAGGCTCAGCAGAAAGCGAACAGCCCTCGTAATAAACGTAAGCGTCCAAACATCAATAGCGTCCACAGTTACGTTTTAATAAATGATAAGCAAGTGTGTACAAGATTACAACAATATACTACGATTATCAATGTCATCAATAGATGTAAACGTTAATAGGTGTAAAATATAAGTATTTACAAGCCATAAAGATATCGTATTTGTCAGCTACTAAATTATGAATACAGTTAAAATTGTCACTAATTGATTCAATACAGTAGGCTCCTCGAGTTGTCATTCTGTAATCAAAATTAATAACAAAACTAAACACGAGTAGTACCCGAGCTGTTAAGTGAATGAATATCAACCCCCGCATGAAAAAAGATAAAATTAAAACTAATAGACGCTTAGACAAATGGCACTCCTCTGTGAATACGGCCCGAAATATAGTGTGAACATTATTTACAACCACACCTTTTGTGCTGCTACCATGATGAGGACAATAAATTATTTTGCTTTTTAAAACTGCCTCATACTTATTAGCTGCAATAAAAATGTGGTAGTATTACGACGACTACCTATTTATACCCCGTCGTACCTGACCAGAACCACTTAACAGCGTATTATCCTTCCAGCAGTTTTATTGTTATCGAGCATTTTCGGACAGTTACACATTTTCTGCAGAATTGTTTGTCTTCAAAAATAATTACCCCAGTAATTATAACTTTTGAAGTTATTATGTTGTATTCGTTTTCCGCTCAGCGTACAAAAATACGTAATTACTGAAGCGTCTAGAAGTCAAGCACACTAACATGTCATTGCTCTTTGTTAACTCATGTTATTCATTTTTTAGCATTAGTTCATAATTTGGGTACTACATTCTAACGTCTTGAGAATATCTGTTTCCATTTCATGGCTTGCTAATTCGTGTTTCTAAAGCTCTCTCTTTGAAGTTCTCTGACCTACTCTATAATTTGAAGAAAACGCCTAACCCTAAAATCCCACAACGAAAGGTAAAATCACAAAGCTTAAGCAATTTGCACAAAAATAAGGCTGAACTTTGATTCAAGGTCGAGGTGCACCTTATTTATAGCCAGTCAAAGTAAACGTTCTTAACTGGGCATCAACTACCTTCGCTAGGTGTCTAACTTCTGAAAGAAGCGGTCAATGACTGCATTTAATAGTGAAGGATATTAATGGGACAGAAATTAGTTAAGTGTCCAAAAATCTCCCCGTCTACCTTAAATGCACGTGTTTGGTATTTATGGTTTATGACACCTACCTAGAAGTGTCTACGAAGTTAAACCAAGGTTATTTTGCGAAAATATAATTGCCCGAACCTTGCATAAAATTTTGGCGTTTATAGAAAGGGTTGCAATTAGTTCTTTTCCCTAGGCAAATTAGAATATAAGTGACCTGATGCGAAGAAACTACAAAATTTCCCATTAACTACTTGGAATAGCTTTTATGCTTAGTTAACTCTTACTCTAATACAGAAGCACTGAAGCAGTTAATACTACATATACTACTGCAATTGATTTAAAATAAAATCTATATAAACATTAAAAACCCGCAGAGAATGCTTTGAGAATTGCTAAACTGTAGGATTTTTTTAAATAAAACTGGGTAGGAGAATAATCATTTCGCACATGCGTTGAACCATTAACTTTCGCGTAAAAATGTAATAAGTCTTGATTTTGTTTACATGCAGTAAATGCAGAACCCTTGTTCATTAATTAGCACTCTGAATAGCTAATGTTGCTGACTTTTTGAATTTTTTTAGTAAAGAATTCGTTGGCCAACACATAAGAGGAGCGTAAATACCAAGTAACATCTAAATGGTGTTTAAAATGTTAAGTAGACTAAAACAGAACCAAACGTTTCTATTACTTTTATTTGTTTGACTATCTATAAAACGAAGCAATTGCATTATTACTTTCAAAGTCGAATTTACTTCCAAGTCACATAATATAATTTGAATAATACCTATGAAAATACTGTCTTCCCTTATGTTGATTGGCTGCTGGATTTGTTTAATGTACGTTATGGTGTTCCAAGTATCACTGTGTACGTAAGGGCTGGGGTGGCTCAGTGGTTAGACTCCCAGGCTTTGGACGTAATAGTCCGAGCGCTTCCCGGTTCCCGGTTTCACCGAAAGGTGACAAGAAGAATCCCAAAAGCTATAGAGGTATCACACTGCTTAGTTGCATTACGAAACTATTCACAAATATATTATTAATATCAATCATTGCGAATACCGTTGAGCTAAGTGAAGAACAACAAGGTTTCCGGAACAACCGAAGTACAACAGACGCAATATTTGTTATGCGTCAAATCGATGAAAAATCCATTGAATACAACAACCAGCTTTTATGTGTTTCATCGATCTCGCGAAAGAATTTGATAAAATAAAATGCATATACTTAGCTTTGCCTGACACTGCCTCGACACAGCGCAAACGAGTATCACAATTATGGCGATGACTTAAGTGTTCTTAAAACTAATTTTAAGGAATGTCTTAAAAATAAAAATCATATTGCATACGCAAAACTTTTCAAATCTATAACTGAACCAACAATGGGATGTTGCGGGCTAATAAAAAAAAATGTAATCACGAGTTGCGCACATTCGTCGCCCGCACGTACGATCAGGAGAGTTAAGGCAGCGTTGGCTCCGGTCAGTACTTGGATGGGTGACCCGAAGGTTGCCTCCGTCCCACGAGGATTGATCACTATGGGAGAGTATAGATCAACAACCCCCCTTATGGGGGAGGCTCTTGCCCGGGATGTTGTGGGCTAATAAAGAAGAATGTGACCCAAAATGAGCTTAAAAAATTATAGTTTCCTATAGTCACCGTAGCTACATTAGTAGGCGACGTTACCACTTTTATTTTAACTAATAGACAATTTACACGAGATTAAAATGAACAGAAAAATTGTGGATAAAATCTTAAGAACTGATAATAAACAACATCCAAAGGTAATGCAAAACTGAGGTGGTCGTGGGCTAAAGGTCAGCGCGTTAAACATTTACGCTGAAAGTCAGGGGTTCAATTCCCAAAATCTGAACATCGGTTTTTAACCGGCCATTCCTCCTCGAAGGGCAGTGGCTAACCAGCGAGGTATTCTACTTAGTAAATCTTCACTGGGGTAGAAGTGTTTACACTTCCCGTGGTTCGGAGCCCACGTTAAGCTGTAGGTCTTTTACGTATGACACAGTTAAAGCGCGCAGCACAAGCATAACAAAGAAGATTGCTACATCTCGGAAGCGACAAAGTACTCAAATCGAAGAAGTACAAAATTACGTTAAAATAAACCAATGGTTATGATAAATAACAGCTTCATTTATTCAAATGTTTTTTCCTTATACAAAATACCATCCGTATAATATAATGCACACAACCCTAATATCGACATTTATTTAATTTTCTTTAAATTTATTTTGCGGTATACTATACGTATTGTCTCCTACATTGCCTGCAGATCGCTTTCTAGCATTTAGGCAACCGGCTCTAAGTTCCGGAAAGGGTAGGGTAAGGAATATAATGGTTTATCGAGATAAACAAGTTACAAATAATTTTGAATTGAGGGGTTCCTGAACCGATCTGGCAAGTCGGTTCAGGATTTCCTTAATGCCAAATTATGAATAAAAAAAATATTTATTGTTAGTTAATTGTAGTTCTTGTTCGCTACTGTGATATAATGGTTTACTAATCTTTTTTCTAGTATGTAGCAGATTTAGATGCGAGATACAATTTCTTTAATTATAAATTTAAATTGTGTTTTTATCATGCTATTAACTGTTATTAATGTATTTATGTATGTATTTATGCATTTTGTATTATTTAAAATGTTAAGTATGTAAGCTATTTTTGTATGTACCTATATCTACTATAATAGTACTATTTAATAAAGCTTCATTACTAGTTGTGTCCATTTACATAGTACTTAAAAATCCATTACAGGGTTTGTTTAGTCATTCCCGTTTGATTTTACCTGACAATAGAGATTTATAACCGAAATACAGTAATATTGTATCTCAATTGATATTATCTAATACAACCCCACACAAATATATTGCCCAAAGTCTTTCCTGTAAAACCTATAACCTATAATCTTGAAATTTTGTGGAAATCCCAGATTATAGAGTACGCTTTGATATAACAAAATAATATTTTAATAGACACTATTTCCATAACGGGTCTCAAATTAACGACGGTTCCCGTAAAGACACAAAAATTAATATACAATAAATTTCCATGCAACTTAGGTACTTAAGACGAGCTCCTTTGCAACCAGATTCCCGGTATAATTAGCTTTTTCGATGTAATTGTTTGGGTTTGGATTGTGTACTGTTGAATTGAAAGGATGCACTGGTACAAGTATATAAAACCTTGAGGGAAGCTCTTAGGTACCACTACCATATTTGGAACACTTAAATACGCATTTCGACAACTAAGTTTCCATCTTCAGTAGGAACTGATAAACATAAACTATTTAAAGTGACTTTAACTGAAGGGTGTGAAAAAAGTGCACCGCAGCAGGGCGACCAGGCTTAGGGGCGGCCAGGCCCCGGGGCGACAACAGACCGTTATGGACTGGAATACAAGAATAAACTGTCTTTATATACAGGCCAAAACAGTATATGATATTTACCCACATTTATTGGATTAAAATCGTATACGTAATTGATAGTTGATATTTATCAATTATGGCATCATTATTACAATAACTACACGGCTGGTCAGCTCTGATTTCAAATATTTATAAGGGCGGCGCTATTGTTTGTGCACCTGGGCGGCCAACAATTCACGAACGTCCCTGCCTCTGAACGTTCTTCTGAAATTCTGAAATTCTTAGCCAAGCTAACTATGGCAGTCCAATTGAACTCCCATATATTCAAAGCAATTATATTAGTAAATAGTACTGTATAAAGGGCTTCAAGATGATTAGCTTTGGAGCGTGCTCCGTATTCGAAAAAATTACAATGTGTTTATATTAAAAACATTTTTTATGAAGACGCAACATGCAGAAGAAGAATCGGTGAGATTTTACAAAGTTTCAAAAGTTAGATTAGAATTGATCGGCTATCAAAGGTTCGTTTACTGCTTTAAAATATTATTTTATGTATCAATGGATTAAAATTACTTTTTATCGTATACTGTTGTAATGTGAAGAAAACAGTATGGTATTGCATTTTCTTAAAATTGTTTGTTGCTATACATAATTCTCTGTAGGTACAATTTTTACAAAAAGCAAAACCTTCAATGTAGTGATAGCTAGGCCCCTTAACACAGCCTAATCCGCTTTAGTTACTATATATCTGGACATAGCGTGCAAAGAAGTTGTCTTGAAGATATCATAGATTATAAGATACCATACCAAGCTCATAATCTCTGTGGATGTTCATCTATGTACTTCGACGGAACTGTTTTGTACTTTACAGTAAAGATAATTCAAGCAAATAACTATACTGTGATAATCATAAGTTAGCTGCTGTATGTTATAAACTCTATAGCTCAAGTAAAGACACGCATTTTATTTTACACTCTTTAGGATAATCATTCGGTATTTGATGTTATGAAATGTCTTTAGATTGGCTAGATCAGCAGAGTGAAGATTTTTTATAAAGTAGCTCATTCCATCATTATTCGTATTCCTTATATGCGGAAAATTCAAAATTTCAAAATTTCTGAATAGGGTTCTGTTCATTATTTTTATTGCTAAACATAAGTTTTGACTACTTATATATGCGCTGTTATTTTGAAATCATTTTTGGGAAAGCGCTCTTCTATTAGGAATCAATAAGTTGTGGATATTTTTATTTGTTATTGCATTTTTTTATGAATAATATCTGTAATGTTAGTACTTATTTTTTTT
>JABXWE010060313.1:0-18072 GCA_014611495.1 Limonius californicus
TGCATATTAAAAGGAAATTAAGGGGCACCGCAGGTATTTGGCGGGACTTCTTACAAACCTTGTAAGTCTGTTCGTTACGAGGCAAGGTTTTAGGATAGCACTTGAACAACCGTTTTGAGGAAAATAACTCTACTGTTGAATAAAGATGATATGAACAGTTTCCAGTATGGGAAAGTCCAGGGAGGCAGTCGCGTCCACTTATTATTTACTTTGTCATACATAGTATGAAAAAAAAACTCTTTGAAAAGGTATTTAGTTCCTCCCCCCGTGTTCTAAGAAAATTCTTGTTGTGCATTCTAATGTTGGGTTTTGCCCTACACTTGAATTGTTCACGTAACGCCAAAAGCAGTGACAATAACTCGTTTTTACCTGCGTTGGCCCGGATTATAGATACTTCGTCAGGCGGAATTTTAACAAATACAAGAAAGTTTTTTCGTTTCAAGACACATTTGAAAAGTAATTGTCAAATGTAATTGAAAATACATTACAAATTACTATCAAATTGTAATGAATTACAATTACTAACTACTATTTAAGAAAAGTAATGCATTACAATTACTCATTGCCGAAAAAAGTAATTGAATTACTGTAATGCATTACAAGTAATGCATTACTTCCATCCACTGAATTACTAGCTTAGCCTTAGCACACCACTTCGACACTAAATAAGTAAGTGGATTTACCAAGGCAACTGTAACGAACAAATCATTAATTATGTTAGTTCATATTGCTCATATGCTTAACAACAGAATTGTATTTTGCTAGAATACCGAGAAGTACCATAACCGCTGTAACGCCATTACAACACTTTTATTCGATGTAAAAAGTTTTATTTCAAAATGTAAAGTATTAAATACCCCAAAAAATTGGTTTATTGCATAAGTAACGAGATCGAAATAAAAGACGATTTGCGACCACGATTACGTTATAATATAAAAATCAAATCAAATTTAAAAAATAGTGAGTACTATCAGGGATTGTTAAAATTATTATGCCATTATAAATAGCACACCGGCTTTACATACGTTAGTTCAAAATTAATAATTTGGAAACATTGGTTGTAAGCTGTGTGATAATATATTGAGCAGATAATGTCGCTGCGTCGGGTGAGTCTTAACTTTAAAAGTCTAATATTTCCTTATTTTTTTCTTAAGAATACATTTGCTTAGCGATTTGTTACAGAATGCCCAACTAACCAAGAATTTGTGATGTCGTACCGTGGATTTGGGGCAACCTGCTCTCTGCCGTCTGGTACGATGAATACCCATCATTTAAGACATGCCTTTGCAAGGAAGGATATGTATATGAAACCAACGAGAACAAAAAATGCGTACTTCTAACAGATTGTCGAAAAGGTAATTCAAATATACAATAAACTTTTCAATATTAACCAATTCACTAAAACCTTAAGTATCAATATCTACTTTCCCATACTTCAAATATGAAAGAAATATTAACCCAATATACGTCCAGTAATTTCAAAAACGGCTAAAAAATCTTTCTATGCACATACGTATGTACGAATTGACTATCAAGGTTTCAAAAACGGCTGGTCCCACTTTAAAAACCAATGATTTGTTAAAAAACATTATTATAAAAAAGACATTTATTGTTACCATTTTTTCACAAATACGGTAATTTGCAGCTTTGAAAGTTCGATGTTGCAAGAAGTCCTAACACAGAATATTTAACACAATTTCCGAGAAGAGTTGACCGTGTAAAATAAAACGTGTGTCTTTACTTACATACAGTATATACCATTTACTATCGTTATTTAATGGTAATCAAAGTTTAGTTTAGTTGCTACAGTCATTTATTATTATTAGTCTAGAACAGTGGTTCCTAAACTTTTAAAAAGCGCGACCCCCTTTTGGCCAAACTTTTTCTGGCGGGGCCCCTCAACTTCATTCAAAATCAGCGGCTAAACAGCCAACTGACGGCATCTGTTACCAAGTAGCGCAATTTATTTATTTGTTCGGCGTGCTTCCCAAAATTTACACCATATTCGGGAGGGTACTAAATAGCACTGGAACAATCTGGAAAATCCATGCTTTATATAAGCCGTGGACTGCGATGAGATTAGTCACCATTTCAAAATTTTGTGATGTACTGTTGACTGTGTGTTGAGTGCAGTAAATCGATAACAAATATTTTCCAGTTTTGTATTTGGGGAGAAAGCACGTTTCCTGTGCCTCTCCGTAATTGTTAAAAATGTTGTTAAATTTGATTTATTTAACAATAAAACTTTGTGTTGTGTTGTTCTACGTTGTTTTGAGTATTTTCTTAATATAGTCGGTTGTCGTCTTATTCGACGGGTGCAAAGCCCGTAGTCAGGTAAAATAACCGGTTAAACTAAGATGGGCGGCCACGTGCTCTAGAAAGCAGTGACACAAAAAATGTCGAATTAAATGTAGCTATATACTAAAGTACAATAATTAAACCTCTTTGCAATTAACTAAAAATCAACATTTATTTACCGATATTTTACATGTTTAACCTCAATATTCTTAATATCAAGCAAAGACAAGACAGCTTGAAGATTATTGTTGCATCTAATTTGCACGAGAAATTCAATTTTATTTTTAATTATTTGAATTTAAATCAGAGTTATTCAAATATTAAAATAATTATATTTCTACTGAAATACTAATAACTAAAAATGCAGTGTTAATTATATATTTGAAAATAATTTGAACATAAAGGTGAATCAGGTACAAAATTTAAATAGGTTAAACACAAACCGAAGTGACTCACGCACAAATTAGATATTACTTTTTTTATCATTACTAAATAAAATCGATTAAAAAGATTAAATTTCAATTAGTTTCATATTTTGCACACAATTATAAATTACTGAAATAGACAAATATTATTTCATTTAATTAACACGGACCACTTGATTTTAATAAAACAGGTGTTTTCATTGGGCCTCACATTCGTAAAATGATGTCCGATTCCAACTTTGAAACAAAAATGACTGCAAAGGAGAAGGAGGCTTGGATATCAGTTAAGCAACTTGGGACTTAGTTTTTAGGCAATGTCAAAAACCCAAACCATGAGCTTATCGTAGCCAATATGATAGGCGAGTTCAAAAATCTGGGATGCCTGATGAGCGTTAAAGTCCACTTCTTACACAACCATCTTGACCTTTTCTCTGACAACTTGGCTGATGTGAATGAAGAGCAGGGGGAGCGGTTTCACGAAGACATTAAGGTAACGGAGAAATGTTACCCGTGACGGTGGAATGTCAACATGATGGGTGATTACTGCTGGTCACTTCACCAGGAACAAGAAAATGCATCACACCGGAGAAATAGTTACATAAGAAGTTTTAAAGAGAAAAGAGAAAGGAAATACAAAACAATAAGCACTTAAAATATATGTATTGAAGTGGTATATTGTGAGTTAAGTTAAATAAAATTTGTAATTAAACAAAAGTACAGTATCAGGTACGTTTTTTTTATATTGCCAATTGGCCCCATTTTTAAATACAATCGAGGTCATATTGTGAAAGCACTGTGGGTGATACAAAAAAACAGTTTCAGCATCCAAAAATACATAAGATTCAGCTGCATCTCTTTAAACAGTTTTCACAAAAAATTTTTTTGTTGGCCTGTGTCATTCATGACTAAAGTTCTTTTTCGGATTAAAAAATAGAAGTACTAGTAATAAATATCTATATATCTGCGGTTACCTGGGCTCATGTTAATTGTTAATTGAAAATGCTCAAAAAATTCGATCGAGGAGCTATAAAATCCGCATACAACATCGTAACAAGTGACGAAACTTGAATATATTCGTATGAACCACAAACTAAGCAACAATCCACTGTTTGGATGTTCCAAGATGAACGGAATCCCACAAAAATTGTTCGTTCACGAAGCACTTCCAAGAAAATGATCACTTATTTTTTCTGTTATACTGGACATGTCGCAACCATTCCTTTAGAGGATCGGAGAACAGTTAACGCTGAATGGTATACAACAAATTGTTTGCCAGAAGTCATCAACGAAATCAGGAAAAACAACCGAAAACGTCGCATCATTCTTGATAATAACAATGCGAGCTCTCACACAGCACGTCAAACAATTTATTATTTGAAGGAGAAAAACATCAAATTAATGTCTCATTGCCCGTATTCACCTGATTTATCGCCTAACAACTTCTTTGTGTTCCCGAATGTCAAACAAAATCTGCGTGGACAGCGATTCTCATCACCCCAAGAAGCTGTTGAAGCCTTCAAAAACCATGTTTTTGAGATACCAACTTCATAGTGGATAAAACGTTTCGAGAATTGGTTTAAACACATGCAAAAATGTATAAATCTTAAAGCGAATATTTTGAAAGGCAATAAAACAGTTCGTTCCATAATTCCATAATTTTTTTTCTTAGTTTTAGTAAAAACGTAAAAGACTGCCCTCATATTATTCATTGCCATGAAAGCTAGTTCAGCTTCTACACTGACAATAATCTCAATAATATTTCGCACTTTTTTTTTATGAAGCTTAGAATTTCATTTTACCTTAAAGTAAGTTGATCCTCTACAAAAATATCTAAATTCATTAAAATTTTTCATGCTTCTTGCGCCTCGAAACATTTAATTTTTTCTCGGTGGACTCTTCAACCTAAGCAGCAGCTACCATCGAAGATTTCCAACCAACTTGCCGCTTGCTCATTCACGCTCATTCCACTACTTGCCATGCTTGTCGCAGACGTCCGCCGAAACGCGTGGCCGGTGAATTTCTCAAAGTCTGGAAGATTCAGATATTTCGCCACAAGAAACGGGCATCTGCCAAAAGTATTCACTCCGACAACCTGCCTGATATATCTGCCTTTGCTGTATTTTAAGAATAGTTTATCGGTAAGCATCTGGTCTGGGCGTAATGAAAGGTCTTTCTTAAAAATCTGAACATATGGTATTTCACAGTCATCAGTTACGGCAAATTTTCTACCTTTTTCGGTCTTACATGGTCAAATATTAATTAGTAAAACGGGCCCCTCTTTTTTAATACCCGGCATGCGGAGGTTGCACATTTCATGCCTCCGGCAAGCCCCAAATAATCCATAAATAGCGACAACCTGAAACTCGAAATATTACTGTCAACATTTCGTGAAAACTGTCAACTCAGTACAAACCTTCAAAAATAAAAAGGTATTGTCTGGGGCTTCAATCAAAAATTTACGCAATTGCGCTTCTGTAAACACCAAAGACTTTTTAAGGTCGTACCCTTTGTTTGTGCCCTTCATAAACACATGCAGTTTATGAGAAGCAATGTTCACTCCCTGCTTGATTCGCAGCATCGTTTGCAATTTAGAATGGATGCACCACAGCGTTGACGACTTCTAGATGGTTGACTGTCATGAAACACAATTTTACGTTAACTAACTGCTCTTTTTAATAATTAATTGTTACCTACCATTTTGTTCATATAGGCAAGCATTAGTGTTTCATCGACCACCTCGTAGTTTTTGCTGGCCATCCAGTTGGATAATTTTTCGTATTCCTTGCAATACGCTTGTTTAGATTTCTCGGGGATTAATCGCTGTTCAGCTTGTTCGGCTAACATTCTAATCTCGGATAAAATATCCTCGTTTTCGTTAATTTTGTAATTCACGAACACAAAGTCGAAACAAACTTCACAAATCAACAAATTTGTAATAAATATGCAACCAACGAAACAACAACAATTGCCAACCGTTTCTATATCAACGATTAATGACATAATGACATAATGACATAATGACAAGATTACTTCGAAAAAGAGATTTTAATTTCTTTTTTTTGTTGTAATTTTCAGATTGTAGGCATGTATAATAAAAAATAGCGTATAATACACGTGCATAAGAGCCTTTAAAGCACTGCGCCGTTAAAAGGCACTCGGCTTCGCCTCGACGTGCTTTTAAACCCGTCGCGTGTGCTTTAAAGGCTTGCTTATACACTTGTATTACAATGTACTAATAGTTGCCAGGTTTTTGGATAACAAATATACTGCTCAAAAAAAGTTTTGCATATTAACAAAAATGCAGAAAGGCTACAGAAGTTTGACTATGCGAGCTTTACATTGAACTGGTTAAGCTTCCAAAACCCTGTATCTCAAAAATTTACGTTTATTCAAGAGGAAATGCCTGGCATTGAGCTAATTTTGAAAGAAATTGCTTTAAGCATAATATCTAACTGTTACTGAGGCAACAAGAGTTCTCTCACAAATGCTGTCATTAATGTCATGTAGTTGCAAGAATGCCTAGGCACACTATTACGACATTTAATCGGTCGCGCGTAGTGGCTTTGGAGATATTGCTAACTGGGTTGGGGTGAATCAAAGTGACGTGTCGCGGGTATGGAGGAGGTACAGAGAAACCCATTCCGTAATGGACCGTCCCCGAGAAGGTCGTCCTCGCAAAACAACGGCTGCTTAAGACCGTTTTGGTCTGCTGAGTACCAGAAGGGATCCCACACTCGATGCTACTGAGCTTCAACGTGAACTACTGCTGGCTTCTGGAGTGTATGTTTCCACGCAAACAATAAGAAATCGGTTGCATGATGAGTCTCTGTATGCGAGAAGGCCTCTACGCCGAAATCCCTTACAGAATCATCACAAAATGGCACGTCGTGTGTGGGCCCAAGCACATCGTGAATGGAGACTTGAAGACTGGCGATCTGTGATGTTCACAGATGAGACCAGGGTTGCCTTTCATCCCGATAGTCGACGCAAAAGGATATGGAGAGAACGTGGAGTACGTGCCAGGCTTCAGCATGTTCAAGAAGTTCATAAGTTCGGGGGAGGTTCAGTGATGTTCTGGGCAGGGATAATGCTAGGACGACGTACACCTTTGGTACCTATTGAGGGCACTCTTACGGGACCGCGTTACATAGACGAGATACTACAACCAATTGTGCATCCATTTCGCGAAGAAGTTGGAGAGGAGTTCATTCTCATGGACGACAACGCCAGACCTCATCGAGCTGCAGTTGTGGAAAATTTCCTCCACGAGTCGAACATAGCCCGGATGCATTGGCCTGCGATATCTCCTAACACGAACTGCATCGAACATGCTTGGGATATGCTAAAGCGCGCAATTGGTAAGCGCAGGAATCCTCCCAGAACCCGTCAACAGGTCATTGAGGCAGCTGTCGAAGAATGGGATCGCCTTCCACAAGAGGTGCTGAACAACTTGATAGGAAGTATGCCGCGAAGAGTGCAGGCACTGTTAGATGTTCGTGGAGAATACACGTCCTACTGACACAGCTCAAACAGGTCAAATCAACGTAATAAACAAGACATGTTCAAGTATTCAGTTCATAACTTTACGTTTTCTTGTTGTAATTTAACAGATTTTGTTTCAGTAAACTATACCTATTTACGACTTTTGTTCAGAATATGTATACTTTTCAATTCTCCACAAAATATCTAAATGAAATTAGTCATCACTGAAAACGCTTATGATGCAAAACTTTTTTTGAGCAGTATATTATAAACAGTTTTAAATTCTTTATTGCTTATCCGTTTACCGTTTTCATTGTTTAATGTACAGTTATGTTGTGGTAATAGCCTTTCTTTGAAGAACAAAACAAGGAAATTTAATATTTTTTTGCCGAAGTAATTGTTTAAATTTATTGTTAGTTTCGTATTGAATCCCTTCAAATTCCCTAGACATATTTTCAACTTTTGCTTCATAAACTCTATCACCATTTTAAAAATTATTTATGACATTAATGGTCCTAACAATTATAGAATTGACTTTTACTAGATTACTGCTACGATTTTGCAACACTTCGGATAGGTATGACAATGCTTGTAAAATATCTATCATTAAAGCCAAGTCCTTAAGAAATTCTAGATTTAAAAGTCTATTAAACAATCCAGAATGTTTTATAATATTTGTGCAAAGCGTTATAATTTTTGCATACCACAATTGCCTCGCCCAAACTACATGCTGCACATCGTGATCCAAGTTCACCGCCCATTTTCATTATTTCTAAGTCAAGCTCTTTTGCGTATATATTTAATACTCTTTGATTTTTTATGATTGGTTATAGGAGGAAAATGGGTCACTTCAGCTATACTTTTTATTGTACCAGCATTTTTCTTGTTCCACTCCCACATATTTATATTTTGAGAAAACAAGACAATCCAATTTTTCCTTTTGGATACTTAACAATTTGTACTATTCTTATATAATGCTTGTTTTTCATTCCAGCAATCAACAAATGCTGATCCACTTCACAATTGGAAAAATGTTAAATAAGCCAGTGTAACAATAAAAAGTAATATAAAAAATTATGACAAATTTAATGATCTCTAAAATTGCAAAACATAATATTTAATACTCATTATATTATTATATAAAATAGTATACTTCATGACAGAATTGTACTTTGGTAAAATAGCGAAACACCATAATCTCCATATCAGTATTATAAAGTTTTATCCGGCGTGAAAAGTTATGGCTTTATTTCCAAATTTAAAGCTTTAAATAGCTGAAAAAATTGGTTTATTGACTAAGTAACGAGATCAAAATAAAATACGCATTTGCGACCACAATTACATTTTTATTTAACGACTGCGTACAAAAACACATTAAATTAGCGAGTTTTTAACAGCGAACTGTTAAAATTATGTCATTATAAATAGCACACCCGCGTCATATACGCTAGTTCAAAATGAATAATTTGACAATATTAGTAGTAACCTTTGTGATAATATATTGGGCAGATAATGTCGCTGCGTCGGGTAAGTACTATCTTTTATCTACTTTCATTCTGTAATATGTCGCATTTCAGAATTTTTTTAGTGTCATAATGACAGTTTTTACCGCACTAGTGCAGTAATAAATCTCTTTAAAGCACTAGTGCGGTAACGATAGTAAATTTTACAAAAAATTTTTACAATTATTTATTAATATAAATTACACAGTTTGAACTATTTTCAAATTAACTCCAGAGGCTATTCCCAAGTTAAAGCTGAGTTCTTCCACCATGACGTTACTTGTTCAGCCCACGATAACTGAAGAGCCCATTATTTTCGTTGCAATTGATTTCTTATTTTCTACTGATGTTTCAACATATCCCTCTGCAACACTCTCCATGACGCTTGAGAATATGCATATCAGCCCCTGCAGCTGCCTATAATGATGCTGAGGATCTCCGAAAACAATGTGCGATTTTCTTTGCAATTCCTCCGATTGTATTCACTCCAACAGGATGCCTCCCCTGTAGGTAAGAAAAAATCGATTGTGCTTAGTCTGACTGGAACGCAAATCCTTATATTTTCGAAATAAATCCAAACAACTTATTCCCTGAATATTTCCTTCAGTTATGGCATATTCCCGCGTAATTTTAGTTTTTGAATTCGGCAAAGTGATCCTGATAAATTCTCCTTCGGCTTGCACATTTTGTCTCATCAAACACCAAAAGTCCAACTATCAAAACGACCGGAAAGAATAATAAGTTTGAGGTTGGTTTTTATTATTTAAGCATCAATTTACTTTCGTAAATAAGAAATCCTTAACATTAATTTCCTTAAGAAATTGATGTATCTCTTCTTTGCGAAAAATACACGATTTTTTAGGTTGGTATCCTTCTGATTTCCTCTTCAAGAAAGCCATAACCTGATGATATTGACTAATATCAATCTTTTTCTTAATCGACAACAACGTCCGCAACATAGAATACCGGCACCATAAGGAAGATGGTTCTAGCTTCTCTGGTTGTTCCGCAAAATAGGCAAGAACCACCTTTTCAGAGACTTCACGAATTTTCTTGACTTCCATCCATTCTACAAAATATTTGTACGCTATCTCGTAACACTCTTTATATTTGGCAGGAATTAATGTATCTATAGCAGATTGAGCAGCCAATTCTATATCAGAAGGCAAACTTTCTTCTGAATCTCTCATTTTTGCACTTACCTGCATTTTTTTTCATAAACGCTATATTAAAAATTCAATTACAAACACAAAAATATTTGTATTAAATTAATTAGAAAAGTAGATAAAACGTTGTACAATATTTGTATCGTAATGTGTCTTTACGATACTTGATGAATTTTTCCATCGCGTGTCGTAAAATTCCACATTACGATACATATATTGTAAATAACTATTGTTTATATTTGGGAATCTTCACTTTAAAAGTCTAATATATTTTATTATTTTGTTTTCTTAAGACTACATTTGCTTACCGATTTGTTATAGAATGCCCAACTAATGAAGAATTGGTGATGACTTCCAGTGCATTTAGGGCATCCTGCTCTATGCCTGAAAGACCACCAAATTGGGCAGATTTAATCGAGGAAGCTAAGAGATGCCGTTGTAAAAAAGGATATGTGTATGAAACCCTGCAGAAAGAAAAATGCATACCTCTAAAGGATTGTCCAAAACGTTCTACAAAAGTGCTATAAACTTGTAACTATTTACTTCAGTAAAACTTTACTTTCTCATACTAGAAATACATATGTATAAGACAAATATTAACATTTTAAACTTCTAAAATTATGATAAACTGTAAAGAAATCTATGTCCGTGCATCTGCATGTATGCATATGTTAGGTGTAAAGTGTATAATTCGGTATTCTACAGAATGCCTAGGCCTAGACATTCTGCGTAATAAAAATATAAAGAAATAATCATCTTACATACGTAGACGTATGAAGTACCTAGGCATTTTATAAAACGTCGAATGTTAGTTAGGTAGAGTATAATTATAAAAAGAAAATTTTAATAAAATTAAGTCAACTCAGATCACCTGTTACGTGTTATGTTGCAATTTTGTAGTTTTACATTTTTTTGTAATAATGGCATATCTTTTCGCTGTTATTACAAACCCAAACCAATAGCTGCAAACTCGTATTAGTCACATATACAAATTCCGCTAATAAATCGTTTACATTTAATACGACGTCCTGCTGCGATGTGACGTCCGTATACCGGACGCCAAATTGCAACTCTATGTATTTAATTTTTATGGGGTTATATGTTCCTCAAGATACTAAATCAGAAAATCATGTTGGAAGCCAAAATGACGATAGAATGTAAAAAAATATATATTTTTAATTCACGGTTTCGCAGTATGGGGGCGCTGCTTAATATACACGACGGCGTATATGCTTTAACTAGTTGTTTATATTACCGCGTTTCCGGCGTCCACGATTTGGCAACACCGCTTCAACTCCGACCAGCTCTGGGTATAAGGCCTAGTGTATGTTCCCTGGTATTAGAGAATGAGACCTTTTACGCAACTAGTAACTGTGTTGTGAACCATTTTATGTAGTTGTAATTATCAATAAAATGACTACTACCAGAAGCTGGAAGATTTTGTCATCAGCTAGTGCAGAACTTTTGCGCAAAAAGTCCCGAGTTTTAGAGGTAAGTTAATATTTTAAATTACAGTCGAGCTTTTAAAATCCTCTATGCCGTGCATCCTTTTTTTGCTGTTCTTTAACCTTTAACGCAACATGATTTTGAACAAGTAATTTGCAATAATTTAAAGAACGTAATTTTAGGAAGGTACTTAAAATTGCATTATATAATGCGAAATGCAATTTACTCATTTTAGATAATTCCACCACTCGAAGAATCTTTCGATGATTCAAATGCAGATCCAGATTTTAATATATATATATAATGAGGTGTGATGTTGATTTCTGCCACTATACTAAACCTAAAACCCCACCACGATCTTCTAGCTAAAATTACAAGTATTTTATATATGGCGAATATTAGGATTGTACAGATTCTTCAGAAAGTGAAATACCAGTCCAATCTCCTGTAGCTTACAAATTTGACGTAAACAAAAAAAAACAGAAAAGAATCTTCTTGAAAAAAATATGGAAATTCAAGAGCAACTTTCTACTTTTACCATAACGGAAGAAGTTGGATTTGCCACTGTTAACCCAACAATAACTGAAGAAGATACTTCTTCCAATAAATCTGAAAGATTTCGGGAGAAAGATTTCTGCTACTATTGTGAATCATACATTCTCGATTTTGCCAGACATATTAAACGAAATCATCCAACCGAAACCGAGGATATAAAAATATTTTCTGCACCGGTGAAGAAAAAAGAAAGAAAACAGTTACTCACTATGCTACGAAAAAAAGGGAAATTAAATACAAAATTCAACTGAATGTGTCAAACCTATGAAGATATGTAAACAACAATTTTTTTACCATGTAACCACTGTTAAGAATTTTACGCTTCAAAACAATTGTGGAGACATAGAACACAATGTTCTGAAAATCCGTCTAACGCCAGATCGCAATCCACTGCCCAAAATTTCTTATTAAAACACCTTCCTAACCTAAAAGAAACCGTATTTCCTCGAATGAGACCCGATAAAATATCGTTGACTGCCAAAAAAGATTCTGTTATTTGTGCTTTTGGAGCACGTTACTTGAAAATTCGAAGATAAGAGCACCGTATAAATGTTACGTCGCGAAAAATGAGAGAACTGGCAAAGGTACTAATAGAAGTAGAAAAACTGAAACCTGGTATTAAAAATTTGTTTTATACCTTACAACCCAAATATATATAAATAACGAAATGCTGACGTGTGGGGGACAACAATTACATAAAGAAATAAGCATGCTCTTTAGAAGCATCATAGAACAAAAAACTATACCAGAAGAATGGAAAACTTGCTAGTTTTCCATTCAACGATCCCCATTTTTAAGAAAGGACAGAAAACATCACCTGAAATCTATCGTGGAATAACCCTCCTAAATAGCACCTTGAAAGCATTAAAAAAACTCATTCTGGAAATAATGACAAACGATATTAAGATAAGAGAAGAACAACAAGGATTCAGAAAAAGCAGATCCATCATTGACGCTATATTTATCTTAAAACAAATATCTGAAAAATCACTGGAATTTAACAAACCAGCATATATGTGCTTTGTGGACATGACAAAAGCAATCGATCGAGTACGCATTAAAAATATTATAGAAATGAAAGTGAAAGTAATGAAAGAAAACTATGTAAACCAAAGGATAATACAAATAGTATGCGAAATGAACAAAAATTGTAAAACAGCAATCAAAGGAAATATAAGACAAGCGAACAGATAATAATTAAGACGGAATAAGACAGGGAGACTCATTAAGCACATTCCTTTTCAATATGATTATGGACAAGATCATAGAACAACTCCCAAAAGAAACAGGATACTAAATGGGAAATACTTGGTTGGTTGGTTGGTTAAGCCCATGCTTTTTGTCGGCGGTGATACATAATCTTGGATGTGATTGTCCTTTCCAACGATTACTTAGTGTTACAACTCTCTTCTCGGGTGAAATTGTATTGGTTTTTTCTATTTCTATAGCTTCCTTTATGAAGCGTTAGTCCCAGTGTTGTACACTCTAATATTGCTGTAAAGCGTATCTTGTGGCCTGTGGTAGCTGTGGTAGTTCGACGATGTCTGCAATCGCTGAACATGTTCTTGCTCCCGATGTTCTACTGTGCGGTCGGTTTGTCCAATGTACCATTTTCCACGCGAACAGGGAATTCTGTGTGCTCCTTGGAACTGCAGTTAAAGTGTTGGGCCCTTAGAGGATCTACATTATTGACGTAGACTGGAGAGCTGTTTGAACACTGTGTTTATTTTATTCCTTTGTAATAAGCGTTCTATCTTGTCTGTACTGCCTCGTACATAAGGAACAATTGCTTTGGTTATATAATATTTCTTCTCCTTGGTACTCGACGGTTCTTTTGCTTTGCTGATTGTCCTTTGAATTTCTTTGGGTTTGTAATCATCAGATGGATTTCTTCTCTCAGTAAACTTTTAGTATCGGATATGCGGATAGCATGCTTGACCAGAGTGTTTAACATTGCTGCTTCTTGTAGAGGGCGATGATGTGAGCTGGCGTTAAGGTAACGATCCGTTGTAACGGTATTTTCGCCTAGGTTGTCCGCAACCCATTTCGCACTGGCCTCAGGAGTGCATACTTGGCGTTTCCCTCACTCTTCTCAGCATTTTAGGAACTGCGCGTGTTTGATTTTAGAAAACAGGATTTCCGGTGATTTATTCTCTGCGTCTTACAGAAACGAACGTGTCGTTGAATTAGATTTTCTCGTTAAAGTGTGTGTCACTTTCAGTTCTTCTCGATTTTCTAAGGAAATCTTAAGTTATAACGTGATCTATTGTAGATTGTTAGAATTACGTTATTGGCATTTATGTCGCTTTGATCAACGTTTCGATTCTATTGAAATTTTGTCCGGTCGATCGGAATTTTACCAATTGGTAAGTTTATCCTTTGTTTAAGTTATGGCTGACCTAACAGTTCCTTGTATTCGAATTTAGACAAGTTGGGGACGGCGAGATTTAATCGAAGTTCTCTGTACTTTCCATTGTGTTGGATCTGCTGCGTGTAAACCAGTTAGCTTGCGAATAAACCAAGTGTCGAGCACGAGGCCGTTGCAAGAAACAAGAACCAGATTCCAGATTAATCAGGGAAGTGCACATTAATTTTAATTTCGACGATTTTGGAGTCAATGTAAATACTCTTTGTTTATGTGTACGAAATTCTTTATATTATATACAGGGTAGATAAAACTAAGTTGTAATTTGCACAGTGTGTTTCGAATTATTTTATTGGCATACTACGATGGTATTATAGCGTGTACAAGTATTAGCGTACATAATCACGGGAATTTCACTTGATATACAATGTAAGTCAACCGGAGCGGTAATATTGCGTTTTGTTCGGGTTTCACGGCGATCTATGATTTCTTATCTGTGCTGTAGATCTTGGAAGGCCTTTCATGACTAGGGTGTATGACGCGGCTTAAGGGCGCTTGTTGGGGAAGAGAAACGCAGTATTTTTACTTTAGCTCAAAGTCATTTATTATTGAGGCTATATTGAGTGATTGCTTACTGGCAATTGTGTACCGATACAGGATACGAAAACACTTATACTTTAATATTGTTAATTTGGGGTTTATGAACTACACATTTATGTTTTTTTGCTGATATTAAATATTGTTGCTGCAATTGGACTTATTATTTATTATTTCCTATCATTGTATTCTGGAGTAACAAATTAAGTAAGTAATAAACTGTGGGTCCGACTAACCAATCGACATCTGCGTTAATGGTAGTGTATTTTATTATTAAGTCGGTGGCGCCCTTTCAGGTAATTAACGTAAATTTAATTAGTATATTTATTCAAGCAAAGCAGAGAACCGCCCATTTTCGATTGAGGTTCCGGGAGGCTATCATTAACCAATTATTTACTTAATTAGTGTGGAGAAATTTCCTTTGGAAATTATTGTCAGGCGTCACACCGTGTGTTGATTTTCTGTACACCCGGTGTCCCATCTCGTAATCGGGTTTTCGCTTTGCCGAGGCATCCAGGAAGCGAAAGGTACCATTTTCTTCCATGGTAAATCGAATGTTGGGTTGGACGTTGTCCACAGAGGGGCGTCTATGAGGCCATATAACAAAAGTGTCATCTACAGAACGTAGCCACAAACTATTTTTCAGAATAGTTGCATTCAGAGCTTGTTTTTCAAAGTGTTGCCTGTTAGCAATAAGGGAAAGAGGTAAGTCCATGGCTGTTCCTCGGTTTGTTCCTATATTTTTCCTTACCAACTGAATGTGGTGGATTGTAGATACCGTTGAAGGAGCTTGGTAAATTCTTCTGGGAAGACCTTCTTAACTAATTCTATTACTTCATCAGTGGGAACTTCAGTGAATAACGATACTAACGTTAAATGTCGTTTTCTGTGCGTTAAATATCCTTTATTTTATCTAAGAAAGTTTTTGGATGTCGCACGTGGAATGATGTGTTCTCATTGAATTGTTCCAACATTTAAGCCAAATGGCGTGCCAGTTTTTAAGTGGGGGAGTTGACGACGCTTACTATAAAGCAGGGGTCAGCAAACGCGGCCGAAGGCCAAATCCGGCCCGCCGCCTGTTTTTAATCCGGTCCGTGGGTTAATATTGTTTTTCACATGAAATTAAAAATAAATTAAATTACGCGCTGTACTGCAACGGCCGATAGTCGAGTATTGTATAGTCTGCATGGAACAACTACAAGCGAAGATATCTTCAAGGAAGTCGAGAAAACGCTAACGCTTTACAATTTTCAATGGTATCAGTTAAAATGTGTCACAACTGATGGTGGTAAAAATATGCGTGGAACGGGGAAAGGATTAGTTGGACAAATTTATAAGACTTGTAAGGACGCTAAATAAAAATATACTTAAGAAATGCAGTATCTGAAGATAGGCTTTCTTCTTTGGCAAATATTTCAACTCAAAAGAACTCTAATTAGAATTAATAAAATCAACCATTTTACGAAGACATAATAAATAATTTTGCTGCATTAAACGACAGAAGGATAGACTTGGTCTACAAAAACTAGGTAAGTTGACATTGAATTATATTTTTCTATTTGTTGTTATTAAGGTTATTATAATAGAACTTCACGTATTTTTTTACCCGCGAACCACCACTGCTGATAGCATTCAAATTGCCAAAGATAGTGCAAATATAAAGTGATATGAATGATTTACTATTTGGACTAAATTTAGGGAAATGTTAACTTTTTACAAATTATCATTATTTTAGAACATAATGCATATAACACCAACGTGAAGATTTAGCTGATTTTCATAAAATAAAAACAATGCCATGACTATGTAACCAATTTTATAGTATTCAACACGCACTGGCTGTGGTTCGCTTCCCAGCGTTTAGAAAGACGGCCGTAAGCCCCAGAAGAGACAGAACAAGGCATATAATGGTTTACCTACGTAATGATTACATTTAATTTTTGAGTGCCACATCAGGATAAAAACCTCTTAAGGGAGATAAGAAAAGATAGAAATAATTTAAACCGACTTTCTTCATTATTCCAAAAAATTTCAAAGGTCCTTCATAATATACATTTATTGGTTGTAGTGTTTCGTTATATTAACTCAAATTAAAAAAAAAGAATGTATTTTGCTCTTCAGTTGGATAAGGCAATTCTTAAAGAATATCTTGTTGATACATAGCGTATTATCTTCAGACGTTTTTAGTTCAGATACTTATACTTCTGAAACTCACTGAGTAGTACTGAATTACGTGGTAAAAGATGACTTGCTGGAAAATAAATAAATTAAAGACACATTTAAATATATGGATCAACTTATTGATAGCTATGTAATTACTACAGATAATTAGAATATACATTGGTTACAAGTACATAACAATAATAAAAACTATCAGTTACTTCAAATTTTATAATGTAGATGTATAAACCTGCGACATACTTAGGAATTATAACAAACAGACCACCTACCAAAGTGTCTTATTTGGCCTTCAACCTACTGTTTATTTAAATATATCGTCAATAATTGTATTAAAAGCATCTAAAACATTTCCTTCATCTTGTGCATAACTACTTCTGTCTTCCAAATAGAAATAACAATTTATATAAAAATATGTTATACATACCTTTAGCTTAGATTTGTTTGGATATGACTGGCACTAATTTTTAAGATTGTTGAATAGGGCTGAGCAATACCAAAACACATTTCTTAATTATTTCAAAAGTTTAAAGATATTAAAGTATACATCTGCAAAATGTATCAAAGTATCAGAAAAATACTTTTATCACCTACAATATGTATGCTTTCGAATCTTGTGTACTTTGATACGTTTGATACTTTCAACATTTTCAGACTCTTTTATTATATTTATATTTCTATACTTTAATACCTTAGAGTTTAGACGCTTCTATACTCTCTGTACCAGCAATATTTTTAATAGTTCGATATTTGCAATACTTCGATACTTTCAATACTTTAACAACTTTGATACTTAAATAATACTCAATATTTGATATTTCGATATTTTCAATAATGCCTATAGTTTCAATGCTTTCTCTACTTCTATACTTTATAATTTAATAACTTGGGTACTTTCAATACTTCCAATGCTTGGCAGTTTCTATACTTACATATTTCATTACTTTTAGTACTGTCAATAATTTCAGTAGTTTCTATACTTCTATATTTTATAATTTAATAATTCGGATACTTCCAATGTTTGACAGTTTCTATACTTACATACTTTAAATGCTTCA
>JABXWE010060314.1:0-11853 GCA_014611495.1 Limonius californicus
CGGATTTTTTTGAAAAGCTTATTTTTTCGATGAATTTTCGATACACTCCCGCATTCCAAAGCGCATCAAAATCGGAGCAATACTTTCGGCTGTAGGAGCGTCACATACATACATACGTACGTACGTACATACCCACCCACAGACAGACATTTTTTAAAAACCACTTTTTTGGGTTCCTAGAGACCCAAAACGGATATTTCCGTTAAAATCTCGATTTCGAAAATTTTCATGAATTCAATACTTACCGTATTCCTATAAGGTATGGGAAAGTAAAAATTCTATTAAAATCCTCGTTGTGAATGGTTTAGGTAACCTTTATGACCACATAACATGAGTAGAGTTAGGCAAATATGTTATAAAAATAGTGTATATACGTCCTAAAATATGCCACAGAAATCTTTATGCCTAAAATAGGGAGGCACCTACTGATATATGCACTAATACAAGCACTAACAAATTAAATATATGCACTGCAATTACCGATTGCAAGAAATATGAATAATACAATAACTGAAATTTTTTAACGGTTTGCATACAAAATAGGTACAAGAAATTAAAAAAGACAAAACCAATAATGTATTTATTATTTATCAACTCCAAAAAAACATAAACAAAAGTAATATAAACACTTGTACTTAGGAAAACTGCAAATTTACATATACAATTGAATTATCATAATAAATAATTATACCTATGCTTTTCAGTTGTATTAACACAGTTCGGTTCCTGAATGAGCCGGCGTATACCGAATCAGCGTAAAATGAATACATTTATAATGGAACTTGTAAAATTCTACGCCGCTATAAAATACACATATGTTTACTCCTGATATAATTTATTTCTACTGCATTTATTGTCTTCTTGTTGCGCAACTGGTTTTTTTTATCTGCATTGTTCATAATGGTACAGACATTGTTACGTATCTAGTCGTCTTCTACTTTTCGATCACTTTTATCTTCTTTTAGACGTGTCTTATTTACATGCATTCTTATCACCTTATTCAGCTAACTTCACCGCACTTCTCTTATTAGACATGATTTTTACTCTATTAATTTAAATAATAACAACAAATAAATTTTACACATAACGCGCGACACACAAGGGGGCGGCGTTATCAAGAACCGGCGTAAACGGAACCGCCGCAAACGGCGGCCTACCTGAATATTATTCTAATTGATGAAATTTCTCTCTACACCACAGAATGTTACTGAACAATATTTAAATATATGGATTTTTTGGAAAACGGGGTCATTAAATAATTCGCCGTTTGAAATACTTTTATAAAAATTGTATTGTTGACAGTTCCCAGGTTTTCTCAATTAAATCGGTTTATTTTAATACTAATTTCTTTAGATATTATACGTTTAAGAATGGTAATTTTCGACTAATACCACAAAAATCGTAAGCTGTAAATTTTGCATCAGAAAAATATGGTATAAGAGTATAATCACCTAATATTTAACAAGTTCTTCGTTCTACCATTAGAGTTGAATGTGGGTGCCGGTAAACCGGTAATTCATAAACCACTTCATATATCTATTTTGCACAAGGTACAATTATTGTTACAGTTATAGACAAGACAGAAGCTCTCGAATTTTCTAGATACAGTGTGTTTAGTACTTGGTGTCGGTACTGAGCCTAAGCTACCGTAATTCATATGAATAAACAATATATTTTTGGGGGAAATTGAGGTTCATATACTAACTACATAACAAAACTGAAAATTAGGAACATTATGAAAATCATTGTTTTAAATTGTAGATGCCATTTTTTGTACACTAAAGTGGCAGTTTTGTGTGTGGCCCTTCCTTGGTGTTGGTGTTAAGTCACTACTATAGAAATAGATATTATTAGTACAGTATTCTATTGCCGGAAACTTGGGATTGATATGCCGGATTAATATGAAAATAACAAATTTAATTAAAAAAACATTAATACTGTTTTATGGTGGTCTAATTTTTTTAACAGCATTAGGCTAGTATGACACGGCACAGAACTTTGTACAAAATTCTCTAAAACATGTATGACACGAACCAAAATTTTGTGAGAAATTCTGTTTGCGGTGTGCCCATATAGGTTAAAATTACGTTGACATCTATAAAAAAACTGTCAAAATAATCATGTGACCGTGGCTAACATAGAATTCTATCAAGGTTTTTATTAGGTTGATGAACAAATTTGTAGGGCTTTTTTTACATGAATGGCAATTAACAAAAGATGCGAGCGAGACAAAAAAAAGTGCGGTTATCGTCGGCGGGGTGGCGTAAACACATGGTAAAACGTTTACCTCTATGTCCTCTGTGATCATTGATGAATACTAAAAATTGCTCGTTTGCGCATCGACACGACGCCCATTCTGAATAAAATTCTGTGGATTTTTAACATGAATCTACAGAATTTTGTACAAAATTTTGTCTCGTGTCATATTAACCTCGCCCTTTTCCGGAATAGTTGTTTTTCCTTTGGTATAGTCACTTTGAATTATTTAATAATTACGATCACCATGCTAAATTAGGTATAAAAATAAATTAAACATTGGTATCTACGAAAATGACAAAAACTATTTTATCCATTCCATTGCACAATTTTCATTCGTTACTTTTTTTACTATTTATGGTTTACATATATATAATATAATAATAATCTTATACAGGTTGTTTTTAAATTCAGGGCGTATTAATTTGCCGAATTATTAGTAATTAAAGGAAAAGTATCTTTAAGTGAAAGTGCTAGTGTTTCATGCTGCTAATATTTTGTAGAAACGAAACAAAATGGTCGATTTCCGATTGAAGTGGGAGGGACGTATTTAAATTTTCGAATGGAACATCGTATATGTTCTGTACTGATTCAATTGTAGACTTTCTCTTTAAGGAACAAACAGTGGTCCCTTTAAAATTAATTAAAAACCAAATAAAGTCTTTTGTTCGTTTTTCCTCATTAATGACTGTTGATAGTAAACGCTGTGCCCTATAGAACTCAGGGATGTGGTAGAATTTGCAGGTATAGTAAGGTGTTAAGCCTTAACTACAAACACAGATTAATTTCGTTCCGAAAATCGATAGTTATACTGATTGAATATCAAAATAGAAAATAAAAAACCGAATCTGAAGCTCGAGTGTTATTTTAACATTTGGTGTTATAGTTTCACCTTGAAAAATTTGAGCGGTGATTAATTTTAATTTACGGAGCCCATGTCGACCGCCTGTGAACACAACAATTCGCTCCTGCGGTCTTCAATATCTCAGGCTTAATTTTCGTGGTTTCGTCCTCGAGAAAGTTAAACGAAGCCACAAGTTGGCGTGTCGCTTACTGCTTTGGTTTAGCTATCGCCATATTATTTTGCATAAAAAATCGATGGACGTCGTAAACGTTCTTCTTGCTCTACAGAACGATTAAAATAATGATTCACTGTCAGCACTGCAGTTGAAGTTCCACAAAGGAAATTCGAATAATTGGCATCCATAATTGCATTTAAGGAATGCCAACTGCATGTAAGAAGAATCATCGCAAAAAGTACGCAATTCAGCCATTTTTGTGCAGCAGATACGTAATAAAATTTCACGACAGAATTCCTCGTAGTTATCCATCCCAAGTAAGCGTATAGCTGTTATAGTTAACAGCACGCGATATGTTGTAAGAATGTGAAGAGGCAGATGAGGCGATAAGTTGGGTCAGCTCTAGGTCACCTCAGCACGGGCTCTTCGACACTTCTAAGATACAATCGGGACATTTCAAATTTAAATTCCTGAAATCCACATGTTCTAATTTACCTAGAACTGTTTCACTTTTGGGGTCAAGGGGCGTCGGACGGGTCAGACACCATCGGCACTTGTCACACGAATTTAACATTTCCAAGAAGTAAGTGCTCTCATTGTACTTTCTTCTTATTAAGGCTACTTGTAATCTGACAATCTTACATCTACCAATTTTTTACTTAATCAACACAACAGTGAGAATACAAGTTAGGTTTTACACCAATACAAGAAATGTGTACCAACACCAATTTGAAAAAATAATCTGAAAAATCTTTTAACGAGAAGGACAACAAAGGAAGAAATCCAAATCGAAAGTGTTAATGATGAAATTAAAATATTAACACAACAGCTTGATACACCTTGATGCATTTAACGTTTTATCACACATAATTGAATTAATACTGTGAAGTTTTAGGCTTCCACGGTTTGTGTCTACTGAAGTCATCTCTTCGGGCTTCAGGTAGTATTATCAAACCGTAATGTTAATGCTACCTGCAACGTTAGTGAAACGTCAGCATTAAACAATTCTACGACGCAGTCTAAGCCCAAAGAGATGACTTCAATATATTAATCCTATACCGTTTAAGTCAGGGTACTGTCGTGGCCGTACAGTTCTACCAATGTAATCGATGTTATAGCCTCTACAGAACCTTCAGGAAACTTCTTATCACCACAATAAGTCTAATTCCAAAGAGATGACCTCAGTAGAATAATATTATACCGTTTAAGTTAGGGTACTGTGGTGGCCGGACAGTTCTACGAATATAATCGATGTTATAGCCTCTAGAGAACCTTGAGGAAACCTCTTATCACCACAATGGTGTAATATCGAAAGAATTTAATCTAAGTTCAACAACAAAGGAAGAAATCTAGATCGAAAGTGTTAATGCTGAAATTAAAATATTAACACCTTGATACACCTTGATGCATTTAACGTTTTATCACACATAATTGGTAATCAAAGAAAGGTTCTACTTTACACCTTAATATAGATTAATACTGCGAAGTTTCAGGCTTCCACGGTTTGTGTCTAATGAAGTCATCTCTTCGGGCTTCAGGTAGCATTATCAAACGTAATGTTAGTGCTACCTGCAACGGTTAGTGAAACGTCAGCATTAATCAATTCTACGACGCAGTCTAAGCCTACAGAGATGACTTCAATACATTAATACTATACCGTTTAAGTCAGGGTACTGTCGTGGCCGTACAGTTCTACCAATATAATCGATGTTATAACCTCTACAGAACCTTCAGGAAACTTCTTATCACCGCAATAAGTCTAATCCCAAAGAAATGACTTCAATAGAATAATACTATACCGTTTAAGTCAGGGTACTGTCGTGGCCGTACAGTTCTACCAATATAATCGATGTTATAGCCTCTACAGAACCTTCATGAAACTTATCACCACAATAAGCCTAATCCCAAGGAGATGACTTCAATAGAATAATACTATACCGTTTAAGTCAGGTTACTGTCATGGCCGTACAGTTCTACCAATATCATCGATGTTATAGCCTCTACAGAACCTTCAGGAAACTTCTTATCACCACAATGGTATAATATCGAAAGAATTTAATCTAAGTTCATTAGTTCCTATTAAAGATGGCAACTAAGTATACTTTAACCACCGTCTCCGTTCTACTCGAAAGTTATAACTTGCTTTTTCTATGCCCTCAGCGTGTTGTGTAAAAAGTTTCTGTATTGAGATTTTGCGGAAATACACATTTTGGCCGTAAAAACCCAAAAATGTGATTTGGTAAAACATCGGTTTGTGTGGGCGCATCTGTGTAACGGTCCGGATCTCAAAAAATACTGGACCGATCTTTATGAAATTTAACATGCCGCGAAAATTCATGAAGTCATATTTGTTCTAACTATTCTAAATTAGACGTGTTTTTTGGCGTAATTGTTTCGAAACAATGAATTCCAGAACCTCCTAATTTAAATTTAGTGTTTTCTTTCTAAATCTCTAGATTAAAAATCAATAAAGTTCGGCTATAAGACCTGTTTATTCAAAATCTGGAAGCCGGATTGAGATAAAGTTTAAAATAATTATAAGTCGTTGTAGATTTTAATTTTATTAGATACGAAAATAGCTGACGAACAACTGCAAAATTGGCACATTGCCATAATTTTTTAAATTTGCAGAATATGTTTGTAAGAAACTGCCTACAGAATATTGTTTATAGTTCGTCAGACGGTCGAAGGATGCAGAGAAAACCATTCTTTTTATTCATTGCCATAACTGGTTTGCAACTGCTTCTTTATGTACCTACCATCTGTGATCCATCAAACGCCTTCTAGAAAATTTTTAAAATTGGTATACTTAGGTATAACAACAATTGAAATTGCAGCTTTAAACCTGGAAGTATATGCAGGTTCTAAAAATGTAGAAATATACAGGGTGTTCTATTTCAAATAAGCGTTTCTGAATGCAAAAAAATTAACCAAAAATTTGATGACGGTGAATGTACTATATCTCCTTACAATTAGTCATAAATATAATTCCTCGCATTCTTAGGCTACTGAGTGCGACTTTTAATGACTACTTGTAAGCTAGAACTTTGGGCCCGCCCTGTATACGTCCAAATTGTGCATTCAACTCACAAGTATGAAGTAAAGGGGCCGCTTAGATGTTTTGATAAACATTATCACCGTACCGTTATATGTCTTATATTTAGAAATTTCTGGCATTCAAGATAAACATTATATACATTTTGCTTTATTAGTATTTTTTACAATAGACGGGAGAAGGGAGTCTGATAATGTGACTGTTGATACTAATTTTCCACAGGTTACTAGAAAATTAGCCTAATTAGGAAGATGTAAATTAAGTACTTCTAATTTAATTGATACTTCCCCAATCCCCATATCATGTCTTTAATTCAATTTGTTTGATTATCTTCCCTACTTGAAAGATTTTTGGGTGTACCATTTATCACAAGATACACAATAAGTACCTTCAATACATAACCACCTACTGGTTCTAATTTACACTGTTTGTAGTGACACATTGTTTAAACAATAACAGTATTTTGTCACCTACAGTTGGAGAATGAAAATCGATGCTTATGTTATTGATTAGATAAGTAGGTTGTGCGTTATTGCGGAAAATAAGGCATCAATACATTAGCCCCACAAGTGTGCATTTTTTTTTATTTAATAAAATCTCCCATCTCCCAGTAAATATGCAAAATAAGTATGTGAAAATCCAAACAAATATGTAGCATACAGAATGACGTATATAAATTTTAAACAGCGCCCTCTATTTTTGCATACCTTGCATACCTACAGCTTAATGTGTGCTCCGAATCACGCGAAGTGTAAACACTTCTACTAGGCAGAATACCACGCTGGTTTGCCATTGCCTTGCGAGGGAGAACGGCTTTTAAAAATCCGATGTTCCGGTGCTGGGAATTGAACCCAGGACCTTCAGCGTAGAAGACTAACGAGCTAACGTCTAGCCCATGGTCGCCTTCTCCTCACGGGCATACGAGGTGTTAAACAAGTACAAGCTATTTTAAGGACAAATACGATGGATCAATATAAGACGAAAAGTTTCAATAAACATATTATCCGAAAATGAGCTGTTTTTGACATATTTTTGCAATTTTATATATTTTACTGAACTAAAATTCATCTATATTTATCACATTTGTGCATAAAAAAAATTGTACTTGCTTTTCAACACCCCGTATGTAATTCACATTCTCTGTTGAAATTACCCTAACTATATACATACACCATAATTTCGTACGACTCTCTTATATACAACGAAACACTCTCTGTTGGGAGTCACCTAACTATATGTAATATCAATAATTCAATGGAATTCTCCTAAGATGTAACACACCATTATTTACAGGACTCCCCTATCTGTAACTAATACTCTCTGCTCTCTGCTACGATTCTTCTAACTATATGTAAGTTTTAGGATACACCAAACTGTATGTAGTAGCTCGTTGTCAGGGTGGAATCTTCTGACTATAAGCAGCAAATAATTCTTCGGGCAATTGCTAAGGTATATGATATTTACATTCTCCGCTGAGATTCTCCTAACAATCCGTAATGTACCGCTATCTGATGGGACTTCTCTATTTATAAGTAACCCATTATTCTCTGTTGCGATTTATCTAACTATTCTAACTATATGTAGTACCTTCTTCACTGTTGGAAATTCTTCTAAGGGGAATCTTCTAGCTATTTGAGGTTCATATTTCCAGCTGGAACGCCCCTAACTGTATGTTAGTCACATTATCTGCTGGAATTCCCCTAACTATATGTAATTCACTGGAATTCCCCTAATATATAACATACTATTTTTCATGGGACTCCTCTTTATGTAACTAAGACACCCTTCTCTGCTAGGATTCTTGTATATAATGCACAGTAATTTGATGAGACTGCTCTATTTATAACGAATGCGTCTTTCTCTGCTGGGATTTTTTAAACTATTTGTAATACAACGTAATTCTGCGGGTCTTCCCTGTCTGTAGTCAATACACCATTTTTTTAAAATCTTTTATAATGAGGTTTATTTTTAAATCTCTGCTACTAACTTAATGTTACATAATTCACTGTTAATTAAAGTATCATATAACTTATTTTACAATTTAACGTAGTTAAAAGCTATAGCATTTAAGTCCGCTGACCTTCTTGGCCATAGAGTTTCACTAATACAATCAACTTCGTAATCTCTACTAAACTGTTAATTTTAAATGTGGTGTTGCTAAATATTTTACAATACTACAGTTACTACAGTAAACTTTAATAAGGATTAAAACTCTAGCGTTTAAGTAAGCTAACTACTCTGGCTATACTGTTTCAATTACTGATACGCTTTTGATGTTAAATATAGAGTTTATTACAATATGCTATTTTACATTTTAATGTAGATCTAATTACACCTTTTAGGTCGGGTTGCTACTCTGGTTATAGAGTATTATCGTAAAATGAAGTTTATAATATCTACTACACCATTAACGTTAAATCTCGCATTCTCATTTAAAAAGTTTCTGGGGAGTGCTATTTTATATTTTAAAATGGATAAATACTAAATCTTTTAAGTCATCTGACGGTTCTGGCCATAGAGTTTTAACAATAAAATCAAATTAATTATCGTTACCATGACAATTAAGTAAATAGTTTGTTACATAACCTATCTTATTCCTTACAACTGATTCAAAATGAAACGTTTAAGATCAAATTAAATCAGCTTCGATGTATATAAACACTTCTTCAGTGACACTGTACGCTTATACATGCGGAGCGATCAGAAACAATTTACCCATTGTAATGTTAAGTATGGCTATATACTTCAACTATCTTCTTAGCATATCAAATTAAAAAATGAAAGTTTTAAGAAATAATTTAAAGCTTAAAACTAAGATAGGTTGGGATTAAACATTTTAGAAAAATTGTTATGTAGGTACAAATAATATTTTCTAGATTAACCGTCGGAGTAATACGATCAGAAGTCTGCTATTTCGTTTTGGTTTTACAAGTGATGATTTTTCTTATTGTTTGATTTAATTTAAGTTACAGCTAACTAATTATATTTATTATTCTAATTTGCACGTATATAGAGGTTCGAATTAATACAGTTGTATATTTGCAATTGACCTGTTCAGGTAAACCTAGAAATGGAAATTTGTAACGTTTTTCTTCCTAATAATGTACTACATCTAATTCCAACATTCCATGATTTAAATTAAAAAACAGCAGTAAAATAAAAATCCGCTAAAGCATTTAACCTGCTGCTCTTTATAACAAATAAAGTGTATCTCGTTTTCTTTAATAGGTAGGCTTTAAGAAAATTTCAATTCTTCAGAACCTGAATCTTAACACTCAACCAGTTTGGTCATTTTTTAACGTTAATAAAATGCAATTTTTACTGCAGCATCACTACATACTTGCTACCTGTATTTAGGACAACTAAATAATTGAAAGAATTTGACAACAAGAACCACCAGTTTTTCCTGTTCTACATTTTTGCAGGTATATACTTTCCGCAAGTGGCTCATATTTGGAACCTGTTGATAAAACTTGTGTACCATGGAATATTAACATAACCCAATAACTGATGATTAATTTTCTAGTTTATTTTTGTGAGTTACGGAAAAGAACCATCTGGCTAGTAAACTTATAAAATTTCTTTTTATTTTGCTTAGGTAAGGATAGACCGTTTTTCAAATTACGGTTTACGATGGTTCCCCACATACGTCTTATGTAGAAAAGGTTTGATTTTTTAAAATTTGATAACTGTCCGTTGCAAGTCCCAAGCGTTAAGCAACCCGAGTATGTGGGTATTACGAAATCGGTTGGTCGGGGTTAGCAAATAGCCATCAAGATGGCCCGGTGCTTCACCGTCTTCACCGGACATCCGCGGTTCTCACGAGGTGTATAGCATGTGTCACCAGCAGAACTCGTATGTCCAGTTCTGGTCAGTCCGTTAAGGGTTAGACAATCCAGGGCCAGGGGTCAACTTCGCTAATGCAAGGGTCATTTTAATGTGCAAGGGTGTTTCCCACGACTGCCCTTTGTCCGGCGCAGATAAACGAGGTGCTCTACCCAGTGAAAGAGTTAAGCAATGGTCAAGTGAATTTCCATGGACAGTTTATCAAGGGAAGATGCGCTGCGTATAAAGGATATCTTTTATACTGACCGGTTCCATCGGCCAGTCGTTTGCATACGCGAAGGGGTTGTATTCTTCCAAACGCTATTATGTGAGACGTCACTGTAGGAGTTTTTTTCGAACTTAACGAATAAAATAAAGACGGTGCGCGCGTGCAAGTATCGTGCGTTTATTTAAAACCTGATTCTAATACGAAAGATGAACTTATAAAAAAATATCCAGCAAAGTTTGAATCTTCTGAATGATGCTTCGTTAAGGGAAATTATTGATCGTTTTGTTGTGGCAGAATCACGTTTGAGTATTTCCTTTTTAATTTATTTAGTTGGTTCCGTTTGATGACATAAACATATTGTGTCAGTTTTTCAAATGGAAAATGTCGTTATTATTGCGTTAATATTTTTTATATTGCCTTCTATTTCTTGTTCATCTTGAGTGTTACATGCAACCAAGGGGCAGTTTATCTAAGAGATGATTAGCATCTAACCCTCCTGGTCCATACCGGTACATTTACATCACAGATCGAATATAATTTTCGTTCCCAAAAGTATCAATTTCGGCATTCAGAATAAGAAAATTTATTCATTGATTAAAAAAACAAGTCCTTCAATTTGTTAATTGTTTCTTGCCTGACTTCTTTGAAACTCTTATTTATATTTTAAAAATAATAATAATCACAATTTGAACGTTATTTATTTCAGCTTCATATGTATTTCGACACTTTGCATGTCATATTTTAATATTGTAAACATTTCTACTTAAGGAAACAGCAAGATCTTGATTTCAAACTTGATTCTGGTCTTCTATTCCGAAACTTCCAATAGCGGGGAATTTATGTGCTCAATTTGTTCATTCATTAAAAGTGTATTTGTTAAAGTGTGTTTGTGAATTTGAAAGACCTCAAGTATATCCAATTTACGTTTATGATCACAGATGTGTAAAAACGGTATTATATTATTTGATGTTAATGTATGACTGTGTTCTAATAAGTGTTTAGCGTAGTTAGATTTTTCTGTATGTGTGGTGGTAGTTGCATTACTATGCAGATTTATACAAATCTTGTCTGTAACCCACCACACACAATTTCCCAATCCGGTTTGCAATCTTGGGATCTATGCTAAAAACCTTTCTGTCGTTCGGATTCGATGTTAAACTGTAGGTCCCCCGTATTTCTACCTTAGCGCTTAGGAGAACACATGGAAGAGAAGAGGCCGATGCCTAACAGTGGAACAAAAACGCTGTCAATATGTTGTTTGTATCTAGTATAACAATTTCTAATTGTTTGACCTATGTATATATAATTACACTGTGAACAGTTTAATTTGTTAACACCTGATTGTAACAAATCGTTAGTTCTATCTTTTGCGTTGAAACTGTTTTTTGTTGTTTTATTTAAATTTACTTGTTCTGATTATAATTTTAGCAATTTTCTCCCATATATCACCGAAATAAGGAACTGAAATA
>JABXWE010060316.1:0-13407 GCA_014611495.1 Limonius californicus
AAGATAAAAGTTATTTACAGTGATGTAATATAAGATTATCATTTCCATATCTGTTTTTCCATAAAGGGACATATATTTCTTGTAATTTGAAAGTTGAATAAATGAATTTTTATCTGCTTAAGATAACAATTACTATAGTATTGTAGAATTTATGTAACATGGTATATTTTTAAATTTTAATGCAATGCATACTTAATATTTATATTATTTGGTGGTAAATTGCCGCACAAAACATGTAATTTTGTTACATAAAGTTTTTTAAGAAAACCCTGAAATAAGTCAATTAAATTTTTTAAAAAGGCCCTTCCTGGGTAATGCGTTTAAATGGCAACCCCATTTTTCCCCATATTTTGTTAGACCTCCTTACTAGTTAAATGGTGATATAAAAGAATTAGTACCCTAAATGACAATTTGCTTTGAGAAAAATACACATAAAGTTAAAAAATGTAGAATTTATATTATATGAAAATAAGAATTTTAGGCAAAAAATTACTTAACAGAAATGTTTAAACTGTCCATCATTAACTAGTTGGCATTGGCCAGCATGTGGGAAAATAACTCGCCAAATCTGTTTTCTTAGAAATGTTAAATTGTTCACTTTGGCACATTTGTGAAACAGTGACAAATTGTTTTAAAATCTAATTAGAAATGATATATGTAATTGAACGGGAAAGGATGGAAATTCTAATGATGGCTGGATACGGTAATAGATGAAGAACTCACGAGGAAGCTTGTAAGTTATTTAATCAAGAACATCCCAACAGACCCCTTGCAAGATCTACGGTGAGCAGAATAGTTACAAGCTTTGTGTAAACTGGGAGTGCCCCATTCAAGCATTTGGTTTCAACAATATGGAGTTCCTCCCTATTTTGGTGTACGCAAGTCTGGCAGTTTCTTGACAATATGATAGATGGCTACGACGGGGAGGACCGTCTCAGTGGCTTGCGCAATCACCTGACTTAACGTCGCTAGATTTAGTGTTATAGGTTCATGTAAAATCGTTAGTATTGCATTAGTAAGGCAAATAATTTAGACAATTCAAAGCTTCGTTCATCTTACTTTCATTAAAAATAAATTATGAAGTTTTTGAATTTGTACGTGTATTTTTCTGAAGAAAATTGTTATGCTGGGTAGTGATTGTTTATATCTCAATTAATTGATGAGGAGGTCTATCAAAATAAGAGGGAAAATGGGGTTGCTGTTAAAAAAGATGACGTCATAGCGCAGAAACACAGGCCGATAGAAAAGAGAAATTTACATAGGACAACGTTTTTAAAAAATAAAATTAATTTGTTTTAGAGTTTCACCAAAACATATGCCGAACTTTATCACCACGCTGTATATCGTTTTACATATACACTCGTTCGCATTTGGGTCTTTAAACAGTCAGATAGTAACAATTACACAACTATAAAGCTCCTGTGGTAATGGATACGTAAGCACATATTTAAGGAAGACGTTGTTATTATTTGTTTAGATTAAAATTAGTTTTCGGTTATCGTAAGAAACTCTAAAGCGATAGTTTAAACTTCCTACTAGAAATCAATATTAAATAATTAAAAACTTTGAACAGGTTCTTTTCATTTAAATACAATCCACTGTATATTTTAGCGTATTATATGAAAATTCATAAGTATCATTGCTCGTATATTATATAACTAGACGATGGTAAATTATCGATTATACGAGACGTATTGCATGAAACATCACGAAACGCGCAGTGTCGAATCGCGTTTTAATAGGCAATACGTCGAGATTCGAGAATTTTCGATTGTCGAGTTGTATAGATGTAGAGTATTTCATGAACAAATAAAATAAATAAAGTAAAGAAGTAAACAGGAAATGTATACTTTGTATGTGATTTTTAATAATGTGGTTATACAATGGTTCGTATAACCGTTTATATGGAAGTTCGTATAATCGATTTCGTCGTGGTTACTCAAATAACTGCTGTTAATGTAGTAACTAAAAAAAAAAAAACGCTTTTTTTGGTCCATCTTTGAAAAATGACAGGTGAATGGAATAGTCGTATATTACACAACAAGATTGAAAACTATCGATTGTACGAGATGTATTTCCTGAAACACCATGAGACGAGCAGTGTCGAGTGGCGTTTTAATAGGCAATACGTCGAGATTTGAGAATATTCGATTGTGGTATACAGCTACAGTATTTCATGAACAAATAAAATAATTAAAGTGAAGAAGTAAGCAGGAAATTAAATAAAAATAAATTGCGTATGGGAAATATTGCGGGGAGACCCGAAGGCAGTTCCGCACCCCACTGCCACTTTAACCCTGTTTGAGGTAGTTAGTGACGTGGCGCACTAACCCAGGGGCTCCGACGGTTTTAGGTATTCTCCGAGGCACCGCGGGTTGCAGCGTTAGAGCTAAGATTTAGGTCACTCATCCAAGCAGGCACCTTGTGCATTGTTCCTTACCTCTTCGAGTACTGTTTTAGTAGTACTCGGGCTTGCCCGCCAGGAAATTTGAAAGTATAAATAAATAAAAAAGCAGGAAATGTATACTTTGTATGTGATTTTAATAAAGTGATTATACAAAAGTTGGTATAATCAATCGATGTCGTCGTGGTTACTCAAATAACTGCTGTAATATATTGTAACTAAGGAAAATCAGGTATTCTTATTCGTCCATTTTTGAAAAATGACAGTTGAATGGAATACTCTATAGTCTATAGTATATAATATTTATGGTGTTTGGGTATATACCGTTTGCTGACTTTGAATACGCTACATAGGGAAATTACATGCGTTTGCGGAAGTGTTCAATTTCCTGCTGCCCAAGTTCAAAAACGCTTTGAAAACAAGGTGTAGGCAAAAGGGAAGAAAGTGATAATTTTCATCCCGCGGGTGCCATCTATAAACTACCTAAGGGAAGGAGAAACACTTTCTTCCTGTGTTTCCATATTATTTTTTCTAGCACCAAAAACAATAACATCATTTATTACATTTATTTTTTACTGAAAATTATCGTCACGGCGGCGACGCACGGTTGTTTTTACGGAAAGTAGGGTGCGGATTGTAAACAACATTAAATAAACTAAATTGTCTGAACAGATTTCAAAAATTGCAATATTTCACGTAGTTTTACATATTTTTTAATCAGAATAGTGTTGGAAAGTAGTGATAAAGACATGCCTGAAGACATGGAGGAAATGGCAAGACGTTTCTCTAAATCTCATGCCAAAAAAATCTGAAATAAAATTTGTTATTTTCCGATTTTCTTTGAGGGAAGAAAAAATATTTCCTCCATTGGAAATAAACAATTTCCTTCATTGAGAATAAATAGGTTACTTCCATTTCTCAGTTTATGGGATTCAAATCTAAATTTTTGTTTTGGTGTTGTAAAAAATTAAATATGATTTCATTTGATTCAATTAACTAATTGAAGCAAAAAATATCATACTTTTAATTTTTGCTTCGTTAATATTTTTAAATACTTACATTCACGATCAAGGAGATCGTATGTAGAGAAAACAGTTTTTATT
This sequence comes from Limonius californicus, assembly GCA_014611495.1. Taxonomy (NCBI): domain Eukaryota; kingdom Metazoa; phylum Arthropoda; class Insecta; order Coleoptera; family Elateridae; genus Limonius; species Limonius californicus. The sequence goes on from JABXWE010060316.1 coordinate 3,508, forward strand.
ACAATCAAACGCACAAAAGCTGAAAATGATTTAAGAAAGGGGAAATGATGGTCATGAAACCTGACTATGCCATTAAAATTGCCTCAATAATATTTTGGACACAATATTTTCAAAAATTTAGTTATCTAAAAAATTGTTTTTGTTGGTAGTAACTTTCCAAAATGTTGCAATTAATCAGTGTCTCGCTTATATTTACCTCAAAAATTCTTTATGCTAATAAACAAGATAGCATTCTAGAGAGAGTTGTCTGAAATATTTAAACATGGTACAATTTTATCATTATTTTGTTTATCTCGACAACGAATAATTCCAAGTGCTAAGTTGGGACAGATTGTAATTAGCCAATAAACTGCAACATGCTCCTTTAAACATGGAACGACAAACAGCGGAAAATTTCAATTGAAAAATTGGTTACTAGTAAGAATGTTGATCAGAAAATAAGAGGGTGGACAATAAGAAGGCCAATGCGCTTTCCATAATTAAATAAAAATTTCTGAATCAGAAAAATATACCTGAATTTGTCTTGTCAAATTTATAAGTATCCGTAAATAAATTATAAAGTTATAATCATGAAAAATATATTATCCGTTTAGTATTTAGTAAATACATACGTATGTAAATACTATTTACATACGTATGTTTCTCTTTCCAAATACTTGCATTTCCTTAAAAACTCGGTAATACATTTTCAGACCAATATATTATGCGAAACAAAATAAAAAATTAAAATAAAAATAAGTTGTTTCCTATTTCACTGAAATTCATTATTATAAAAATATAATCACACAACTCACTTTCTATTTTCGTCATAAGCCATTTAAAAGCAATTTTACTTGAATTCTTAAACAATATACAGAAAATTTTAAATGCATGCACGGCGCGCGTTCATCTGTACTGATTTAAAAATGCAGAGTACAGTTTAGATCATTCACACATTTTGCATTACGTAATGTAACTACTAATATTGCATTGTACGCATGCCTACTGACTTATTACGCTGTCTTAATTTTTTACCTGATTTATAGATGCCTGGTTATTTCGAGTCTTAAAGAATTTGGAAGCAGTAACTTGATATACTAGCTCATTTTTTAGGCGCACTTATTGCATAATCGTTTATGCATAATTTTACATATTCATCTTCATTGTCTATGAAGTACCTACCTTGTTAAGCTGTTATTAAGTGCCTACCTAGTTCGATCTATTCGTATTGCTACGTTTTGAGATTATTACCAAGTAAATTGAGCTCAATTCAACTTCAAATAAACGTTACCGTTAATGGCTATTTCCACAGAATGTGTACTCATGAGCAAAAAAATAAAAATGTACAATTTGTTAAAAAAAAAGTCGACCATAAATGCGGTTCCATGGTATCCTAACGTTAAGTTACTGTAGATTGACTTATCTAGAATGACGTACGTATTCCTAGCCAATTAGAAGACGCTTATAAAAACCATGTGTCACGATTTTATATACAGTGTGTTTCATTTACTTCCCACCTTCACACTCCCGTATCTTCCTTATTTGTTTTCCGATCGATTTCAAATTTCGGTTAATTAGACTAGCTCTTAAAGAAGTTATTTTTACAGTTAAATAATTTTACTGCAAACCAGTAGCTACAAAAATAAATGCGAAAAACTGAAAAATCACAGTAGGCCTAGTTTTATCTAAACAGATTATAGGAAAAGTTGTTCAGAATCACAATTCCAAATTTTGTAAAATTTATTTTTAATAATATAATCATGAATTAACTAAATTTCTTTAGCGTTGGTAGCACTATACAGGGTGTCTCAGAAAGAATGGGCCAGCGTTTAACCATAGGTTCTTTAGGTAAAAATAAACCGATTAAACCTAATATACCTTAGGCAGAAAGTCCTTCCTTAAGAAGTTATAGGGCCTTAAAGTTCAATTTTTTATTTTTTCTTTTTATTGTAATTTCCACAAATCTAATTTCAAATTTGGTACACATACTTATCATTACGTAGTACAGTCACAGAATTATTTTCATTAACCAGACTTGACCGTAAGAGGCACTTAACCTACTACTGAAATCTTATATTGGCTCTAACTTTGTTATTAGTGGAACATTTTAAAATTTTATGTTATTATTATATATTATAATTTGAAAGAAATATCTTTAGATTTGTGGAAATTATAATAAAAAGAAAAAATAAAAATTGAACTTTAAGGCCCTATAACTTCTTAAGGAAGGACTTTTGTACTAAGGTATATTAGGTTTAATCGGTTTATTTTTACCTAAAGAATCTATGGTTAAACGCTGGCCCATTCTTTCTGAGACACCCTGTATAAATGTACATTGTGCATGTAATGAAAGATTTAATAGACAACGAACATAACTACGGTAACACAAATAATAATAGTAATGATATGAACAACTTGAACACCATCGACTTCTCCGCAGTAATATCGGGGTAAGAGTGGTAGTCTTCGTATTGATGGGAAGCGTTTCTAAACCCTTCTTCGTTCCCAGCGGACGTCACATCATCTTGGAGAAAGCTGATTCCATTGTTCGTACCGCTGGGAAAATCTGGTTGCTACAGTAACGCATTCCGTGAGTCCGAGGAATTTATGGATACGGTGGAATTTTTGGAAATTTCCGCTACAATTTCATTGTTGTGTTAATAAAGAGTGGTGCTACAAAAACAAAACGCTTATGAACTGCGAATTAAGTATAACACAGTACAGTCGCGAAAATCCGAATTAAATGGGACCAGGGGGTGTTCAGTTCTGAAGAAAGGGAGATAAAATTGAAAAAATTTTGTGGCGTACTTTTTTCGTGATATAAATCCGTTGTAACCCCATTGACGCCACATGACGTTATGTTCCTCCAAATACGTCACGCCGTATTTGGAGGAAAATAACTTCATTAAATAACCCTACACAAGGAAGGTTCGCGTGCATAATTTTATTTAATTTGCTCCATTTTCCTAGAAGACATAATAAAAAAAATGATTAAACACCTTGTATCTTTATTAGAAGCAAGTAAGATTTAAGAAGCATATATGTCATATTTATACGAATTAGAATAACCAAGAGAGTATTTCCCAAAGTATTTCTGATTTAAACTGACACACTCTGTACATACAATAAATAAAAAAAAATGGGCGTTTGTATATACTTGGTTTATAACATTTTGGTCTACGGCCCGGCAGGCTTACTTATTTTTTTAACTTGGTCCACAACAACAACACCTTTGAAGTAAAGAGCACACTTCGAAAATGCCTTCTATACTTGCGTATGTATTACTTGGCTGTTTATTGGGGAAGTACCGTCTGTATTGCATTGTGTTTCAGATGTAATTAAGCGTCGGTGGTTCCCCTTCCTGCTATTGAACACTTCTTAGTAACATGTGTAAATCCCCGACGTCAATACTCTGTAGATAAATGCGGAGTGTGCAAAATGGACACAATTTGTTTCGGATTATTGAGACAAGGGAACTGGTGTTGACCGCTTCTGATTTCCGTGAATTCGGATTAAAGCGTGTTCGGACTATCGCGACTGCACTGTAATGATATTCAAAGAGAAGACATCCCCACATAACCAAAGTTAACCTTGACGGTCCACCTGGAAAGATCACCCATCTGGGGTAACTTAAAGGCGTCCATTGTGCATCCAAAACTACAGTATCCGCTACGTTGAACGTAAAGTTGCGAAATAGTTATTCTAAATAGTTAACTCTATCGCAACCAAAATGGTTGACTTTTGACTAACTTTCAAGTGCACATTATAGCTGCATATCTTTAAAGCGACCTATTGTGGTTAGTCTTCGGTTGCATGCTCTATAACAGGTTTTAAAAGGTAACAAAACGATACTTGTAAATCCCTGATAAAAGATAACCATATTAAGTTGATAATAGTTGCGCATACTGTTATGAACAACTATATTGCAATTGGATTTAACAATACTGGTCATTTTAGCTATGGACCGAATATCTTATTGCCCTGTAATTGGCAAGAAAATTATTTACTACTTGAATCTAAATGTAATATTATTATTGTTTATTTCCCAGTTTTCAGTTTCTTAGACAGAAGCCAGTAGGATATAATAGTAACAAAAGCATAAATATTTTCATGAACCGATAATACAATAAATCATGTTACGTGTTTATTTGTATTTAAGCTATGGTCTAAACGCTAAGATATTTTTTGCTATTATTTTGTCTTTCTTGGTTAACTTTTGGACAATCCTTGCTGTTACATTCCACACTAGCGTACTGGTAAAAATACAAACTTCTTAGCTACCATAATGCTAACTATGAAGATTATCTTTTCTTAAGTGACCGTTAAATTCTTGTGGCATTTATAAAAGAGTGTACTAGATTCCCTATCGACTAGTCATAGGTACTTACATTGTCTTTCTTTGGAGTAGAACCGAATTTACTTTTAAGCATTATGAAGAGGATACGTAAAATAAGGGATTAGCAATTCCATTACGGGTATTTAGTATTGTGGATTTAACAATAAAATTTATCATGCTGATAAGGGAAAATTTTTTTATTTCATTAATACAATTACAATAAATATTACAACATGAATACGGAACGTTCCACAACGTAAACTATTAAGGGGTGGACGGTTGGACGGCAGAAGACATGCGCTGTATCTCCAGGGGTTTCTTTCTGAAGCCGTTAGCATTTTTTCAAATCAGAGGATTTTCTGTGAAAACGCTTCTAAAATGTTTTATCGAATTTATCCACTACCACTACCATATCGGACATTCTCGCGGGTTCGAGAGAAGTTCCGATTTGTCTCGAACATTCTGGAACGTTTGCGCGACTGCGATGCAAGCGTGTATAAATGCCGCACCTCGTTCAATTCCAGCCAGTCTCAGTCGAGTCGATCCTTCTATCGTGAATGTGTATGTTGTAATTTGCGTGTTAATTGCAGTTCATGGTATTCGAGTAGCAGTAGATTTAAACAGAATCATGGATACATATTTAAGTGGGCGTAAGCGAGCATTAGACGATAGTGAATCATCAACAAGTGAACAGACGAGCGTTGTTCCGGAGATAAAATCAAGAACACATTCTCAAAAATACTTAAATTTTGGGTTTACCAGCACTGAAGTAAATAAAGAGGAAAGGCCCCTGTGTGTCATTTGCTCAAAAATTTTGACAGCAGACCACATGAAACCCAATAACCTTAAACAACATTTGGATACGCTTCACACTGAGCACATTAACAAACCCCGACAATTCTTCGAATTAAAATTAAGATCATATGAAAATCAAAAATAATTTTTTAAAAAAACTTTATCTGCGAATGAAAATGCTTTAATTGCCTCTTACAAAGTTTCATATAAAATAGCCAGCGACGCAAATGATGATCATTTGGCTTCAGTTCTTGAGTGGTTTGAACTTTATGGGCGTTGAGATGAAGATCTTGATGAAAAATTTTCCACGTAGTCGTCGGAGAAAGGTCAAGTTCTTGAGAACGACGTGTAATAGAGAGGTTTCGATCATCTCTTACACTTTGGCTTACAGCAGCAATATTGACTTCTGATCGGGCACCCCGACGACGCACAAATGTTGACTTATATGCAACTGATTCAGTTTGTCGAAACTTTTCAACTAAACGATAAAGAAATCGTTCGGTTGATAGATTCTGTTGACCATAAAGTCCTCGCAACGCGTGAAATGTCCGGCGAAACGAACACACATTTTGATGGTAAATACGAAAAATTTCTAAGCGCTGTTGAATCGTATATTTGTCCATATTAAATTGACACAATGTACTGAACACATTTGATATCAAGATTAAAGTTCTGACGCACTAATTGGAAAACCCTTTAGTTGCAAAGATGCTGTATTTTTCGCCGCCTCACTATGCGTTTCAACTTGTCGCTGTCGGTTTGATGCCTTTGCTTTGCTCGACCCTTTGCTCTACGCTTTGCTCTGCGCTTCACTATAAACATAGTCTAAGTGGTATGTAAGAGATCATGGTTAATATTTAAGTACAATTTCGAAAATTATGTACCAAATCTTAATGAACGGAGTCCTTCAAACACATCTACTTTAATGAAAACGCAAAAATACCAATACTGTTTCCTGTGTTTCTAAAATTAGAGAAACAAACAAATTGTCAATTTATTTTAAGATTGAAGATAAATTCTTTTGAATGCTTTCTATTATACTTGTAGATATTTTTGTCTATTGTTAACAAAAGAATAGAAAAAGCATTTATCCCAACTGTTTATTAAAACGAAACCTCGGAAAGTTCAATTTTTCTTGCAAATGAAAAGGATCGTACTTAAAGCTTTTGGTATCCAATTAAAACTACGTGCTCTGTTAGTAAAAATAATTTAATAAAATATTAATATTGGACAAACATTTCTTCTTTTACCAAACTTTACTTAGATCCACAGAGTGTAATTCCCATTAGAAGAACCAGAAGAAGTTGAAGGTATTTACTGTAAAACCGAAAGTCTTCTTGAAATGCCACGTATTAATGTCAGCAGTCCTTTGAAGTATATGATTTCTGATGAAGATATTTTGCCGTATCTGCTTTAAATTACAAACTTGCTTATATTAATATAGGACGCATTTTATGAAATATTAAATGCCTATTTAAATACAAATATGAAATTGCATTAATTTGAAATTTTAATTGTAAATATAATTTTGTTTTTACTATGTAAGATGCAGATTAGAATATAAAATCAGGGGAATCGACATAACGAGCTTGATTAGTTTACTAATTTTAGTTTCGAAATATTAAATACAAAATCGGATTCTAAATTCGAATTGGTCTTGAATATGTAATAAATATCTCATTTGGATCGATTTATAAACTCCCAAATTTGGATTCCAATAAATATCTGAATTTAGATCAACACTAAATCATAGTGAAGATCTATAACCAGGGTGTCGGTGTTGAATAGGTTTCACAAAGAAGATGTATGTATTTGTAGAATTATTTATGTACACAGAAGAGGAAAACGTGGTACAAAGAAACCCTACTAGTCAGTAGATTCAAAACTCCAAAAAATCAATTTTAAACCCAAAGATATTCTTTCCCCATAGTATACAGGGTGTTCCAAAACTCGCGATTAAGGCCCGTAGCGTTGTTAGGAAGTGCCTATTAAATATAAAACAGCTAAAATATTTATTTTTCGCATACTAGTTTCTCCACATAGCACGAAAAGATGGTAAAACCGGAAACTTGGCAGCTGCGCTATATACATGTTGTATGCTCTGCGGAAAATATTTTACATTTACTGTGGAAGACTATTACAAAATATTTATTACATAATTATAATTATCTATACCAGTTGCACAGCGGCATACTGCGGACGCCTGTCAAACGGTATTCGTAGTCCAGCACAATCCGCACTGGTCAGTATTTAGTTGGGTGGATCAATATAGTGGCACATGCAACCGATCGTGCTTCGGAGGGTACGTAAAACCGTCGGTTCCGGTTGCCATATGAACAACTTTGACAATCGTAAACCATGTAGTGGAACTTCTCTTCTCTGTTCGACTACTTAAGTTAGCCTCCTGCTCGGCATACGTGCAAAGAAGGCTCATAGAACCTACTCCATTGTAGGTAGTTAACAGGCCATTGTTCCACACACGGAAGAAGAAGAAGCAGAAGAAGAAGAAGAAGAAGAAGAAAAAGCAGAAGAAGAAGAAGAAGAGTTTATTATGCAGACCAGTCGACGCTTTTGACAGCACAGGTCAACTATTAAACATCTCACCACCAACTGACTTAGCATTTTTCAAAATGTAGCATTCCCAATAGGCCTAAACCACAGCGGAATAAAGCAGTTATGATTCCTTTCCAGTACCTAAACACAAATTACTAATGAACAAAAAGTATAAAAATAACGGATAGACACAAATCAGAATTTAAAATTTCCTGTAATTTAACAGAACTGTTGAAAATGACCATCACCAATCTTATGATATTATACACGTTTCACTGGAATTGAACTTTGTACTCGTTGGAGCATATGTTCGTTTAAAGTTGTAGCCGCTTGGTTGATACGATTTGTTAAATCGTCCACATTGTATACTGGTGTGATATACCAAATTCTTCAGATAACCCCATAAATAAAATTCTAACGTCGCTAGATCAGGTAACTTTGGCGGCCAAGCTAGATCAACAGCATGACCGATCCACCGATCTGTAAAAAAATTGTGAAGCCAATATCGAACCATGATGGATACAATCCGAAAAATACCACGTACGGCTCTTGTAAATCGTACATCTAACATACATTTTTTCAAAATTGGACTGTTTTACCATAAATGGACGACCACCACCACCCCTTCTTAGACCAACACTCCTTCTCTCTCGTAGTCGTTGGTCAGTTCGTTTAATAACTGTATGGTTTGGATGTCTTCTATTTGGATAGCGTTCAGCATATAGCCTTGCTGCTGCATTAGATTTACCACCAACCTCTCCAAGAATCCAATTCATGTCAGTGTAGTCAGCAAATGTGTATTCCGATAACGTAAAACAGATTTGGAAAAAAGGAACAGAAAAATATGTTTAACAACTGTAACAATCGGAACAGCAGTGTCAAATTAAATAGAAATTACTATCAGCCTTATTTAGATTTTCCTTGATGCCATTTATAAATCTCGTTCTTTCAGCAAAAACTTAGGTTAACTGCAGTTGGAACTTGTGCTGAAGTCATTTTTATTGTTAATATCTTAAGTTTATTGATGAAGAACTACTATAATATCTATCAGTTTAACTGTGGTTTCTAAAGATACGCAGCGTTCAAGAAGATCGTGTGAAGAAACAAGCCTGCGAAAAATAAATATTTTAGGTGTGTTCAGTATGCACTGTAGAACAACGCTACGAGGCTTTTTATCTCAACGTATGGGACACCCTGCATAGGTTATTGGGAAGTAGGTAATTAAATAATTCTATAAATGTAAGTAGTTGCTATTCAACGTCAGCACCCTGTTTTGAATCTGAATCTATATAAGACTGTAAGGTTAAACATCCGGTTCAGAAGAATTGAAATTTGATTATAAAAAAAACAAATTTGGTTTGAATTTAAGATTTAAATCAAGTTCCGAATTACTTTATGCGAAATTCGGAAAATACGCAATTTAATTTAATTTCACTCCAGTTGAGTTAACCGTCTTATAATAAGATTGAAGGGCATTTCGCTTTATTTTTAGATCTAGTAAACATTAGGTATCAGCCAGGATTTTAAATAATTTCTCATCAAAGTTTGTGAATAAATTTTCATTTGATTAAAGTCGATAAACAATAAATTACTCATCCTATTGTAGCAATAGTATTTATGGACTAACATTTGAGTTTGGTAGTTTAAAAACAATTATACGCGGTATGTGTGCGTTAGGCATTTTGCATTTTAAAGTGCATGAGAGCCGTTTGTACATTGAAGAAAACGCGTTAATTAGTTGCGTAACATGTCGCACCATCGTCTAGCACTTCTTCATCAGATTCCGCGGATGATTTACTTTCTGCAAGCGCGATGGTATCGACTAAACCTGAACGAGGTCTACCAACACCAATATACAAAGCATGGCCTTGAACTGCGTGGATCATGAACTAGCAAAAGCAGTAAGTAGGTTCGCGTTGTTCTTTGGCCTTGTCCTCTATGGCGCACCCTTGCCATTCGCAAGCGCTTCGTCGGGATATGGTAACTATTCGTAACCCACAGGAGAAAGTCGAAGTACAGTTGGTACCTGATTCCGTGGAAGGCGTTCCGTTGATTATTGGATAACCCTTTCTAGGACTAAGTAGACAACATTATAATTGTTAAGAATAGTACGTCTCTAACAATAACGTACATAATATGCCACATTTTTTTTTCTCTCGGAAACTAACTTGATATCAAAGATGATGTTTTTTTTTTTTTTTTATAAATTGCATATTTACAATCTACTCTCACGATTT
>JABXWE010060317.1:0-11570 GCA_014611495.1 Limonius californicus
TCAAGCATTTGCTACGTTGACCACAGCAATCAAATTAAATTCAATGCTAAAAAATAAAATTAATCTTTATTTAGTGTCAGACAATTGTTAGAAAATTTAAATCAGAGGGATGCGTAATAAATTCCGATAAAATAAAAACTGAAGGTAATCACGTTTTAACCGAAGAAATGAAATGAAATATTTTATGCTACGTTGAATAATAATAATTAAAAAAAAGTTTGCCATCGCCGGGATTTGAACTCGGATCAACTGCTTGGAAGGCAGGTATGCTGACCATTACACCATTTTGGCGCTTATGTATGTGTTTTGTACAAAAGAAATATAATGTGCACGGACCTTACGGAAACATCCTGTCGATTTTTATATTTAATAATTAAATCATCATCTGCGTCCATATACCTACAAGGTGAAATACTTATTTAATATAAATACTGCATCAACATAACCTTCATACTCAAATAATTCACAACTATAGTGACGTTTATTTGTTATTTTTAGTTGTCGGTATAGTTGGTTGCATACACAATAGGCGAAATTGACGCGTTTCTTTTAAAAGTATACATAGGCTATGTATATTAAAAAGAAAAATTCCCTGTATATACTCATAACATAATAAGTATTTATCCTAATTATGTTTTTAAATTTCATGTTAAATGCATTTTAATGATCCTATTAGAAAATGTCCGAATAACTGATTATAGATTTTAGTAAAGAACTTACCTTAATTTCGAAGTTCGAAATACCTAATTCAGAGATAAGTTGTTGATATAGCCATTAAAATCAAATATCTAAAAGTAATTTTTTGAAACTATGCCAGAAATGTAGCTAAACTTCAAGAAATAATTATTTTTTTGGGTGATGCAGCAGTCTTTCACACTACTGTATGTTACTTTTCATCATTCATCTTCTGAGTTCGTTAATTGATTTGTCTGTAGTCTTATTGTAATTAATTCTCATATGATTCTCTATAAAAAAACGTATGAAATGTCCTATGCGAACTAGAGTAAAATTAAAAATAATTTTTTACCAACTACTATTTCACAAAGAGTGTCCGTTTTCATTAACTACGTTACATTAGCAAAAAGTAATGGCAATTTCTATAAAATTTGATAGAAACTAATATTAGCCTACCACTTTTGGCGCTTATTTGAATTGTTGTATCCGCCTCCTTGATATATTCCTGAAATACTCGCTTGCATGTACCTTACGAAAAACATTCATAACACGTTTTTGTTTTAATTTTCGTTTTGTGCAATAGTAAGCTATAAAACTATATTTACGAAGGCCTAAGCATTAGCTCTTCACGCAGGATATTAAATAAATATGTTAATTTCGTGTTATCTTTCAGCACATCTATCAATGTTCTACTATAGTACAGGACGTAATAGCTTCTAGCACTTTCCGATTCTCTGATAATAAACAAATTTTTTATATTGAACAGGATGCCCTATACAATTTTTAAGCATCATTAACATCTTTATTTAAACAAATGTACAATATTTAGACAACCAATTTTTGGCAGCAAATTGTGGTTGATGATTCAGAGAGCCGTAGTTTAATTTTTTAATTAATATTTAGTTATTTTAAGAGGAACTTAAGGAAAGATTAAATATTTTAAATTCCAAGCATTTTGTTGGAATTTCTAAAGCTAGCAAATGCTTTTTAGAATATATAAAATATCACAGTTTACAGAGCTATCTTTGTAATTGAAATTTCATGCTGCGCATGTTTAACAATAAGCTTCCAAGCTTGCAGATTACGCTTACAAAAATGTGCCAGATTTGTAGATATGCATCTGGTTTTCTTTTCTTACCATGCCTATTTTAAACGGAATTCTTCCACCGCGCACCTAATTTGTATATTGATCTTGTTTGTATGAAGTGCGGGCGGCATTCTTTCCAATCAGCCTTAATATTTTGAAAAATATATTATAAGCAGCTTTCTTTGAATAGAAATTCTTACTTTTTTTAATTCTCAGCGGCCAATAGGTGGTTACTTGCTTAAAGAATATTATTATTATTATTTATTAATTCTTTTATCTTAAGGGGATGGGGCCACTAAAGTGGCTTATAAATAAGCTAAGAATTTGTGCTTCGTATTCCCATCGTTCGTGCATTAATATGCGACCCTTCTTCATACTATCTTTTAACTAGTATGAGAAGAATTTATGGTAAAATTTATCGAAACTAGTGCAAAGATCCGACAAATCAACGTATGTTTACGATATGTGTGATTTAAATGTAGTTGTATTTGTTAATCATATTGCAGATTAGTCTAGAGACTGGAATATGTGCATAACGCATATCTTAATGCGTTTTTGAACTTTCTTTTGTGCATATTTTGCATACTTGGGATCTTTTTGACAATTTCATATGCCGTACATATTTTAGCACATTACTGCATATTGGTATCATAAAATGCATTTGATTTGCATAATGTATAAAATTTCAATTCGTTTTCAAATTTCGTTTGCCTTTCGGTTACACCTAAAGAAAGTTTGCATAAAATTATTTCCATAACGACGATACAAACACAATATCAAGTTCTTCGACACGTTATACGATACGTAGATATAAATTATCTAACAGTGATGGACAAATAAAACGGATGTAAAAAATCGATACATCTGAATTTCATTTGATAAAACCACTGACTCGAAAGGACGTTACATGGTGAATTTAATTGTGGGAATTTTAGATGGAAACAAGCCAACAAGAAGCTATTTGACTAGCGTAAAACAATTTGAAAAATCCAATAGTGTAACAATGGCTAGGTTTGTCAATGAATCGTAGGCAACTGTATTTTTGTCCGACGTGCTACTTACTGAAAGAGTAGTTTGCGATCGATGCAGCAATGTATATGATACAATGGGCTGACAATGTAAAAATATTTTTTTCCGAATCTGATTCACTGTACGTGTCTCATATGGTTTAAATAGATTCGCAGAAACTATTAGAATATAATTTCCCCTCATAAATGATTTAATAAGCAAGGTAAAACAGGTTTTTCTTAAAGCACCTCTAAGAATGGAAACATACAAAACTCTATTTACAGACATTCCATTGCCCCCCTCCCTTCCGTGCCAATTATTACATGATGGGGAACGTGGTTAATTTTCATGCCGAGCAGTATAAAAAAATAAAAAAGAATATTTTACAATGTGATTCCGAAATTTCTCACTGGGGGCAGTGGGGAAAAAAGTAAAAAAAAAATTAAATAGAATATTAAATAAAAATAAAGGATATGTTACTTTGAAAAAATAATTGTCAGTGGACCCACCCATTTAGTGCAATTTTAACTTCCTGTGAAGTTGAGAGATCATTCTCTTCTTACAAATACTTATTGTCTGAGCACCGACAAAATTTAACGTTGGACAATATTGAAATTTACACTATCTTATTGCCATAAATTAGGATATCTGCATTCACATTATAGTTATTTTATTTAATTATATATTGAGAATAATTCCTTAATTAAACATATTTGTAAGTTAGTTTTACTAGTGTATTAATTATCATTTATCAAATAAATTGTTTATAATGTATGTAACACAAGTACATATTTTCAAAACTGCATATAGAAGTAAGTGATTTTGCATACATAAGTGCATAGTGCATGCATATTTTGTTAATTTTTGACTGCACATTTTCCAGTCTACAGATTACCATCCTTTAAGAATACAGTGCATACCACGAGATTTGTCTAATTTTCAGAAAATGAGGCTGTTCCAGGACTCCAACCAATTTATTTTGTGACAGGTGCTATCGGGGTAATAATGCAAAGTTGGTAAACATAGGTATAGCAAAACTTCCACAGGCTATTAATAACTTGTACGAAGGTTCAGTAAATGATTAATAAAGTCTAACCCATCTGAGTATGAAACAGTAATATTTACACCACACCGCAAAAACACGTCGAATGATGGAATTATAAACAACTACAACAGACATGACACTGTAGTGACATATTTAACGGTTACCCGCGGGAATGAAATGCTTCAACGCGGCGGCCGTACTGCTGCGGTTCAGAATTTACAGAGCGAGTTTCCTTGACGTATCAGCCTGATATTTTGGTATTTGAAATATTTAAATTATTATGTTTGGACAGATCGGGGCAGTCTAAAATCTATTATAATAAAATTTTCATCAGCAATCAATACATTATGATATATAAGCTAATTTGATGTTTATAGTCATTGATGTGAATAGACCAACATTTGCCAGCGTGGTCTCGTTTATGCCCTCAGGAAGACAGGTCTCAGTGCCATTTTCGTCTTAATCTTCTATGTTCAGGTTGATGAGTTAACATTAGTACCAGATCGTAAGGATATACTATAAGACAGTGCACATGTCTGCCAACTTGATCCTTAATTTTTTCTTGTACAAAAAGTATATTGGTATCTGTGTGTAGCGTGAGGTTGGACATCTACCAAGTAGCAGCCATAAGATTTAGAGTTTTCGATTGGAACCGCTGGATAACATCAACATTCGAGTAACTGGAGCATCCTCACAGTTCACACCCGTAGGTCCATATAGAGTTTGTAATTTATTGTTTTATATATTTAGAAGCGTCATGATTTGCGCTCTAGCAGGCAATACGTATCGTATATATGTTCTAAATGTTTAAATGTATTTGTATTCCTTTTTTGGGTAAATGCTATTTCCATGTTAGTCTTTTATTCATGTGTAGACGCCGATGTTAACTGATTCAGTATGAGGGATATGATATTATTAATAGTAACCGGTGGATATTGCTGCCTGCGTGTGGTTAATGTCACACGGGCACTTTTTGTTCCGTTAACCCTAATTATCTGTTTCCTGAGTCAGTTTGCTATCCGGTTGAGGCTTCTTTGTAAAAGATTTGGTGCAGTTTGAGAGTCTCTGATACAAGCAAGGACAGGTGTATCGTCGGTAAATGTGCCAATTACTTGTATCGGCGTTAGCGTAGCAAAATACTGCCTTTGGGGACGCCATTTGTAACTGGGTGAAGCTGCGAAGCGATTTTCAATTTTTGTTTGTAAATTTGACAGATATTACTTGAATAAAAGATAATATTGATATGGAAAAATATTTGTCAGTTTCAAGAGGAACCCGCTGTGCTATACCTTGTCAAACGCCTGGCTATTGGCTAATATCTACATATCTATCTATAGAAACACCGCTGAACAGTATATTGTTGTGTAAGGATTTTTGTATTAGGTATATTGCTTATCCATTGACATGGTTGAATGGTGTGGAATTTTCGACAGCCAAATTGATGTTGGTTCTAGTAAAGAAATTTTATTTAATCAGTTCAAGAGCAGTTTTTCTAATAATTTGGATGAAACTGGCGTACGATTGTGTTGTATAATGTTAGAAGTACTTCTTCTCCTCTTTCTAATATCTTCTTGAGAATTTATCTAGTTATAAAATCATAGCCTGGAACCATATGATTTTTAAAAGCTGATAACTGCTAAATAGTTTCAAAAAAGTTTTCAACCTCTTCACCTATATCTTTCTAATTGGGCTTGGCAACTTAAGATGGAGTATTTAAGAGTTCAGTTTTTGCATTTATTCAATATCCAATGTGGGAGTACTTATAAATTGTGTTTTAGCAAGCGTTTAGAATACTTTGACTTTTCTGCGTATTTGTGTTGTAGTAAGTCCAATCTATAAAAAAGGCCCCACCTCATAGCGTCCTTATAAGTAATATTTGACCTAAAAACGATATAAGATTCTTAAATGGCATTGTAAAAGCTATATTTACTCGTAAGTAGGGTGGTCGTGGTGCCATGGAATCGGTTTGTTTGTTATTAACCAATTATTTTCGAAGTATTTACTTGAACGTTAATGCAGGTGCTCCATCTTATTGAAAGGTTACCATCTAACCAATCCAAATCTTCTAAGTGATTTGAGTTTCATTTTATAAAAAATTGATATACATTTCAGAAGCCAACCGCTCTTCGAAAAACTGCAGAGGACTTGGCAACTTACCATTTTACAATCTACCATTTCTAAAATAATGTTCTCTAATAACATAGTCGTTTTTAGCACTCCAGTGATAATGATGGTTTATTTATACATCCAATAAACAGAACAATTGATTGCAATTGTTATTGAATATTTGATTAGGTAACGGCGCCAATAGCAACGTTTATCGAGACCATGCGAATTTTTCATATTTCCGTAGTTACAAACTGGACTTTGGCAAACAATGGAATACCATAAGAGAAAAGCCATATTGAAATTTAATAAATTGTTAACTAACAAATTGTGGGTTTTAATTGATCTACGCATAAGCAAATTGTCCCTAAAAGGGAAACTACGAACCAAAAATTTTATATAATTTTAATAATACAAAATATGTACAAAGGTGTCAATACTTTCATTGACATACAGTATATTGTGAGGTGGGCAAATAGTAATTTTGTGATTATATATCATAAATACATCAATATTGTCCCATTAAAAATATTTAAGAATACTCATTTTGGGATGTTTGGTGAAGATATTATTAATAATGACTACGTTGCTTTATCAATTGCATTTATTATTAAATTTTGATAAGTGAGCAATTTTATTAACAAAAACTTTTTATAGAATAAACCACTTTAATATATGTTTGGGCCCAAAAGGTCCCGGTGCCCAACAGTTCCTGCGCTAAACTGTTTCTGCACCAAACCATCCCTGCGCCAAACCGGCCCCACCAAACCCGCCACGCCATAACGGCCGGTCCAGGATTAAATGTTAAACTGTTTAAACTTTATAAGGCAAGGGAACCCCGGTAGAGTAGTGGCGGCAGCGCTTGGCTTCGGAGTTATTCTACTAAAGTCGCTCAGGTTCGAATCCTGAGCACAGCACTTTCCCAGGGTCTTTGTGGTGTCTGGAGCAGGGTTTTTCAAGAGTGGGGCATGTTAGACGTAACACAATTTGTTTATTTGTTTTAATAATGCGTTGGGGTATTTTTGTACACTCAATACTAATGTCTAGTTCGAGATGATCATATCTAATCCTTGCGGGATATTTTTACTTTGACAATAGATTGCTTTCTTTGCAATTTATTTGACAGTTTACTAAACATTTTTTGGCTTGGAATATTTCTATGCGGATAACGCTATTTTTGCCGCACTCAAAATACACTTGCAGCATGTCACACTTTCATTAAGTACTTCCTTATATCAAATAAGTAGGGAAAATTAAGAAATACATTTGCTTTATTTGAAGGTGTTAAAATGTTGTCTTGACTATTAAATGTGGGTTTTTCTATTATTCCGTCAGCTCCAAAAATTAAGAGGAAGCAGGAGAGATTAAAGCAAGATTCAGACAAAAAGCACTAATATGAGATTTACCACACGCAGACTGCCATGTCCACCGAATTAATAATGTTAATATCAATATCCCTCCTACGGAACCGGGTAAATGTCTTGGTCCACCAAGGATGTTATAGAGAGCGGATGCGGCATTGCACATTCCTGGCTATACCTTGTTGCGCCAAATTACAATACAACTGGTATCTAACCGGGTGTATAAATACTTTCCCTCATATTAACTTTACATTTATAACTCTGTGGGAAAATTTTGTGTCATTAAAAATGGTACATTGTGTGGCATTTAAATGGTACAATTCTTCAAAGAAGACAATCAGTAATGTACATTATATTTGGTATAGTTGGTGTCCCTAAGTAGCTTCACAACAGTGTGCGAAAGCCTCATCCTCTCTCTATAACATCCTTGGGTTTACACTACTACTATACTATTCTTCAAAGAAGATAATCAGTAATGTATCCGGGTGGCCATAAATATCTGTGATTCTGGTAGCCATGGAATTAGCTACTTATAAATGTTGGTTAGCACTAAGTATCGTATATTTCAATTACAATAATTATCTAGTATGTAATGTAATAAAAAGCAAGGTATAATTTTTGGTTTTTATTTTTTTAGGTATTTTATAACAAATGTTGAAAATGATGACCATTTACTGCAATGCAAAGCTGAACTCGTCTCTTTTTGCTTTCAAAAATATTCTGCAACATTTGTTGGTCAATATTATTGCAACAGCCGACGATGGCTTCCCTCAGCTCCTCTAGATTGTTAATTTGCCTTTTAAACCCGTTATCTTTAATGTACGCTAAAATTGAAAAATCACAGGGCGTAAGACCAGGTGAACGTGCTGGGAAAGGATGATCTGTGAATCTACTAATAATTCTATTGCCAAACGTTTGCCTTATAAACTCCAAATTTTCTCTGGTTGTATGCGCCGTTGCGCCATCGTGTTGGAAATAGCCGTAATTTTTTTCATCGTCATCAAGTTCGTCAAAGAAATTTGCTAAAATTTATTCCCGGTAGCATCGTCCATTAATTGTGTTATTAAAAAATATAGCCCTAATCAGTCGTCTTCTGGATACAGCTAGCCAAAAACCAAGTTTTTCAGGATGAAGCAGTGTTTCCACATACTGGTGCGGGTTCTCGGCACTCCAAACGCGAAAATTCTGAGAATTTACATATCCAGATAAGGTACACTAGGCTTCGTCGCTGAAAAAGGTTCTATCCAATAACTGATCATTAAGTATTTGCTGGAAACATTGACAATAATTTAGACGTGTTGCAAAATCCTGAACATGTAATTACTGAAATATAGAAATTTTATACGGATATAATTTTAATTTAGATTTTAATATCTTCCGGCAAGTAGTTCTAGGTACTTCTGCCTCAGCTGACAATTTTCGTGTCGAAATGCGGGGGTTTTCAGTAATTCTTTCCTTAATGTCATCCACGATTTCTTGGTTAATTTGGGGCCTACCTGAACCTTTTCTTTTTGTAACGCTACCGGATTGTCGAAAACGTGCAACAGTCCTATTAATTTTCTGTTGCAGAACATGGTCATCATGGTGGTAGGGAAACTGAGCCCTAAATTCTTCAATACATGCTTCCATGGAATATACCCACTCATTATCATTATTGACACCATTTCTAAAATACGACTCGATTATAAAAATATCGTGTTCTAACTCCATTACTTATTGCAATCTGTCATAATTTTGATAGATAGGAATGTCAGTTTAGTTTAGTTGGATTCATCACTTTTATTAAGCGATGATGATTCCAAAGGTAACGTGGTAACAGATATTTATGGCCACGCGGTACATTATATTTGGTATAGTTGGTGTCGCTAAGTAGCTTCACAACAGTGCGCGAAAGTCTCATCCTCTCTCTATAACATACTTGGGGTCTACACTACTAGATTTAAATAAATAATCCGTTTATTAAACTATTATTTATTTTTAAAAATTAAAGGTAGCACCGATTGACAGATCATTTCAAAGTCTACCGAAGTAAAGTCAAGTTGCTCTTAGTCTATGTGTTGGTCATCAATTACTTGTTATTTAGTATTGATAGTGCCAATTCCAAAAAGCTAAAAAATCCTGTTTCTTTTTGTTAAATTACGGAGTTAAATCATATTTATTCATAAGATCGTATAACGTCGTTGAAACTGTTACGATTGTGATTTTTAATATTTCACAGTTTCTGTGTAAAATTCGAAACTACATAAAAACTAGGGATTTTGTTCCCTTCGCGTTCGCGCCACATTTTTGTATGTTCACATGTAGCTCTGAAAACAAATTCGTGTTATGCGTATTATGTGACGTACAGTGTAAGATTTTTGGTTGCATACTTTCATTTTTCCTACATAAACGTAGTAAGGTGTGACGTCACTAAGTAACTGATGACGACTCGAGTTTATCTAAAAATAAAGGTATATGCCATTGTTATCGCATTTAATAATATATATACTTTGTTGGGTCGAAAATCAATAGCCGGGGCCTTTATATAGATCGGATGGTATTCGTATTAAGCTGTTCCATAAATCATACCAGTTCGTTTTGCGAATTAACTTCTATGTTTAAATCTAAACAGTTAATATACATATTTGTTTCGGCATAATTTTAAAACAAGCCTAACTGCGTCGGGCAATCAGTTTTGAACTTTTTATATATTTTCTGCTTATAACTAGCACAGCTAAAAATATTGGTGGTGTATTATCTTCATAATAATCTGACGCGCTGTCATATAATCCAGTATTCGTAACTGTACAATGTGCAATTAGCTAAGATTGAAATATTTAGAGGATTTCAACTTATAAAAAAGTTTTTTACAAGGAACCTACTAAAAATAGAAGCAGGACTGGTGTCCTTTCTGTATTCTTTAAAGTAAAAATAAGTATGACCATATATGATATATAGTCATTCCTTAGGGAGGTACTGCGCATGGTTGTATAAAGGTTGTGGTCAGTTCTATACCTAGAGGCAATACTATTTTCATTTACGTATTTTAAGACGGTAATGATAACCGTATACGATCTGATAGAAAGTAGACGGTATTGGGGCAATTAAAACTTTTTATGCCCAAAATATATTATATCATTTAGTCAAATTATATAACTTTAACAAAATAAAACCAAACTCTATAAAAATATTATAATCTTCGTAAAAATATATTAAAATGAAAAAACTTGAAGTAGCTCCAAATAAGAGTTTTCGTTATATTAAGAATGGATCTTTGCTTTTAATAATTTTTTGTATATCCTTATTCGGAGAAAGAGAACCTTTACTTTGATTAATACGAGAATCTTTTTTAACATTTTTTTGCATATCTTGTTGCTGTAGCTAGCTTTAATTTTTAAGTTACTAATCTCTTGGCGCTTTCTTTCTGCATTTATTTTTTGCTTTTCCCTTCCAGCGATTGTCTGCGTAGAAGTTATTACTCTTCTTACTATGGGAAAGAGATTTTCAGGAATATCATTATCAGGCAACGGAAAAGATGGAGGTCGGGATCAGCTGCCACCTTTTCCCTATATTTCCTTTTCTTCTCGTAATTTTTTTCTTTGTAATTCGATCACTACTTGTGTCATGTTCTTTTTTGTTTTTTAGTTTTTTTAAACATTGTTTGTAGTTTCCTCGGCCGTCGGTATGTGTAGGAAGCTCCCGTTCTTGGTCTTTAAATTTTTCAAGTTCATTCAGTTTCCTTTCTTCCCTTTTTTCGTTTTGTTTTACCTTGTAATTTACATACGCCTCTTCTCCCATTTCCTTTGGTTTTAGAAGCATTTCCAATACGAATAATGATCTTGACTCTTTTCAACATCCAGAAGTAAAATTCACTTCATTATTGTCTACCCATTATTTCTCATTCCCATCAATTTATTTATCTCCTATTACTGCCTATCATATTCCTCAATACCGTCTATTCACTTCCCATCATCGTCTATAACCGTCTCAGCATGACTCAATACCGTCTACCTTAACAGAGTCACCTACAAATAGACGGCCATGAGGTAGACGGTACACTGAGAACTGTTTAAGAACAAAGACACTTTGGCGCGAATATCTACAATTAGATATTCATACCATGTGACCTAGAACTAGTTATTTTAGGTTATAGAATTATTATACCGGGTGAATATTCCTAAACCGAACATAGACAATTAACATGGGAAAAAGGTTTTTCGCAGATTGCTGCTCCCCATTTTAACTTAGAGGGTTTATAATGACACCCATCGAAAGAAGATTTTTTCCTCGTCTAATGATATCCGAATTA
>JABXWE010060320.1:0-14770 GCA_014611495.1 Limonius californicus
TTAGCAGGTGAAGGGTTAAGGGAACTTGACGCTGCAGCTGAGATACCTCAAAGCGCAATCGTCAAGGGAAGTCATAAGCTGCTGAGAAACCTCAAAGCGCTGGCAGATCAAGGGTTAAGGAAACCTGTAAAGGACCTGTGCCTCTTGACGGTTAAATCAAGGATCCTTCAGAACAACTTACTTCTGCGTTTATAGGCCAAAAGTGGGTGCGCGATCGTGAGAATCCACTGCACGTGCTCCCCATTTTTAGGAACAACACAAATTTTATGGCCCCATTAATTTTGGAACTAATAATTTTCGTCAACATAAGTTAATTAGCTGTTAAAAATCTGAAGAACCAAACTGAATAAATAACTCCCATAATTTAGTATTTAATTAACACGTCCATGCGTGGGATATCACACATGAGGGTTTAGTTCGACGAAAAAGTAATAATTTAGAAAAGTTATGGCCTAAAGTAAACCAAACATTTATCACAACAACCGACCGCACTAAAGTCAGCTGTTATTGCATATCTTACGTACTTGAGATCAACTACTTCGGAGTAATATTGTTAACCTATTTACCTGCAATAAATAGCTGAAATAAAACGCTGAAAGCGAATATTTTAAATATGAAAATATAAAATTCAACTACCGAATGGGTAGTCGTCTCCATTCATTGTATATGAAAGTTGCTGTTTATTTTGTTTGTAGCCCTCATAAATTAGGTCTACTCGTAAAGAACAGACCCTTTACAAAAAAAATAAACACCTGTGAAGGAACGGCCGTTCCCAAAATCAATGAGGCTTGATTTCCAAACGCCAACTAATATTCATTAGCAGTTAGTTACATTTAACATGAAATATTTATGCGAGTAATTAAAATTATGAGCATAAAGTCCCAAAGTTCAACTGTCTGTAATAATATAAGCATAATGGCAAATGCGGTCCGCTACAGTTGTCTACATTAAGTATTATTGGTTCTTCACATATCCCAAGTTCTTTAGCTAGGTTTTGCATATACACCATTTCTTTAACTGCATTTGCTGCTGATATGTACAATGCTTCTGCTGTAGATAGTGCTACTATCGGCTGTCTTCTCGAAAACCAAACAACTGCTGTACCTTCTAAAGTTAAAACAAATCCCGATGTTGATTTTATTGTATTAATGTCACCAGCAATATCAGCATCACTGTAACATGTAAGTTTATCTTGCACGTCGTTCTTACTAAACTGCAAACCATAGTTAGCTGCCCCATTAAGGTAACAAAAGATTCGCTTCATTACCTCCCAATGAAGTTGTTTTGGATTTTTCATGTACTTGCTTAGCTGGTTTGTGGCACAGGCAATGGCTGGTCTTGTTGCAGATGATAAAAATAACAAAGTACGAATTGCTTCACGGTTCGGTGCCTTCTTTTCAAAATCCCTTCTGTTTCTAATCTAATGGTTGGTCCAGGAGTTGCTGTTGCTTTGCATTTTTAACTTGTCTAATGTTTTTCGAATGTACTCTTTTTGGTTAATAAAAATCATACCCATCCTCTTGCTTCATTATCTGTATTCCTAAGTAGGTTCCTAGTTTTTTTTCTTTCACATCAAACTGTTTTTCTAAATGCTGCAATAATTTTGTAATTTCTTCTTTGCTTGTTGACACAATTAATCCATCGTTAACATAGAGAATTAAAATTGACTTCTTAGTTCCTAAGCGCATAAACATGCATGGATCATAATCAGATTGTTTTAAGTTAAATTTCTTTAATACACAGAGAAATTTCTTTTTTCATCAACGTGGCGCTTGCTTTAAACCATAAATAAATCTGTTTCGCACGTTTCTTTGGTACTGTGACTCCAACGGTTCTTCCTGAAGCTGCTCTTCACTCTCACTTTTATCCTCTTCCGGTTTTTCAGTCATTTGAAGGTCATTGCCATTATGCTCGTTTTTAGTTTCTGGAATATTCGAAATAGTTGGTGCCACGAGACCCATTGGTTCTTCTTTCTTGAAGATAACATCCCTGTACACATCCACGGCTCGCTTTTGTGGAAAATATACACGAAAGTCTTTTACATTTTCAGAATATCCAACAAAAATTTCTTTTCGACTTTTCACATCCCATTTTAGACGCATCTCTTTGGGAATGTGTACATATACTTCGCTTCCAAAAATTTGTAGGTTATCCAGAGTAGTCTGTTTTCTAAAATACAGTTCATACGGAGTTTTGTTGACCTGGGAATTCGCTCCAGTACGATTAATTACATAGACGGCTGTGTTGACCCCTTCTGCCCAGTAGAATTGTTTTAACTGTTTTCCACACATCATTGATTGAGCTGCTTCAACTATCGTTCTCATCTCACGCTCTGCGCCTCCATTCTGCTCTGATCTGTAACTTACTGTAAGTTAGTAGTTTAGTTAACAGTTTGTTGGTCGACTGGTTATTCATTTCCAATCCATTATCAGACCTAAACACTTTTATTTTGTTTCCTGAATCCGCTTCAAAACTGGGAATAAAGTCCTGTAGTTTTTCGTATACCTCGCTCTTGTGTTTCAGAAAGTATCTTGTTTTGTAATGAGAGTAATTGTCGTTAATAAGTAGAAAATATCTTCACCTATCTCTATTGGTCCACAGTTCGCCTGGTTTTGTTGTTACTGATTTTCACACTGGAAATGGCTGACGATGTTGCTTCCCCAAGATGCAGGCTTCACATTGAAACGTTGTATCTGGAACTTCAATGCTGTATTGTTTGAAATTTTCTTGCATTGGCTGTATGTTTTGATGAACCAGCTTCTGGTGCCACTGTTGTAGTGTTCAATTATCTGTGCTGTTTGCTTGATTCGCTGTTGCTCCTTCCTGCGCCTGAATTTCCAAACGAAACAAATTTACAACTCTCGTTCCACATGCCACCATTTCATTTTTCTACCAGATATGACATTCTGTTTTATGGGTGATGATTGTATACCCTTTGTCAACTACGGCACTACTTCTTCGATTTTGCAAGTTGCCCAACCTGTTCCTTCGGTCCAACACTGTATCGGAATTGTTCCTGTTCCCAAGGCTTTAATTTTATTTCCATCGCCAATGGTGACGTCCTTTGTTTGCTGGAACATTTTGTAGTTCGCAAACGATTCTAGATGGGGAGACATGTGATAGCTTGCCCCACTGTCTAAAAACCATTTTTCGGAGGAATCATTATTGCTTGCTTCCATCAGGAAAGCATGCGTTGTATTCTTTGATACTGGTTTCTGTTCGTATTTACTCTTGCGAAACCAACAATCATTTTGCCAGTGACCGGGCTTGTTGCAATAATGGCATGTACCTGGTTTTCTGCTTTTCTTTCTTCCTTCCTGATTATTTTTCTGTCCACCAGTCCAACTTGTCTTCATATTTGCTGCAAAAGCTTCAACCACTTCTTCTGGCATCTTCCATCGAGTTTTGATTTTCTTCCTCGATGTTCTGTTCCAGACCTAGTGAAAGTATTTAAACTGCTTTGGTAAAGTCATGAGTATTTTATTTATTAGCAGATTTTACTAATACTTTCTCTTTTAACTGATGCGTTAAGTTTTCCAGTTGTGCAATGTGTTGTAGCACGCCTTTGTTTTTGTATATGTACGCATAAAACTGTTGTTGCATCCTATGAATACTAGCTGCTGAAGTTCCGCTATAAAGGGCTTTTAGTCTTGTCCGCATTTCCGTTGCCGTTTTAGTTATTAAATGTGTAAGTACCTTCTCGTTTACTGAAGTAACGATAATCTTTTGTCCACGCAAATCATCCTGGTCCCATTTCTTTCTTTGAGCATCACTTTCAGCCGAACTGGTTCGACTCCCATCAACCACATCGTAAATTCCATAACTTTTTAAGAGTATCGACACTTGGAATTGCCACGCTGCATAATTCGATCCGTTTCCGTCAAGATTTACAACTGTAAAATGATCCATTGCAGTAGCGGTAGCAATTGCTCTTTGTTCTATTTAACACCACGCCACTGGGCACATAATCTGATGTGTTTACTTGTTTTTAGAACACTAAAACACACTGCCCAACACGTTCCTTTAACGTTTTATTTAAGAACAAACTCACAGTTTACAAAAAACTTTGTTACTTTGGTTACAAATATCAAATAAAACTAACAATACAAGACACAAATAATGAAATTCTTCTTGTGCGTAGGGTAGAATGGGGTAATCGCGGTCACTTAACGAAATTTGGACATAAAAATCAAAATATAAAACATATATTTATTGTGATAGAAGAAAAATGAAACATAAAAGTTAATCTAAGTATTTGTTAATTGTTTGCTGCCTTACTTCGTTGAAATTCATACTTTATATATTAATAATAATAAAAGGCAATTTCAAATAAAAATAAATACCTGTTGAAATTGCCTTTTATTATTATTAATATATAATCTAAGTATGTTTAAAAAAGTGACTTTGACCGGTATTGTCGTAACATTCGGGTATTACCGGTCATAGCATGGGTAATACCGGTCACAGACAAAAATCACAAATATATCCGGTTGGAGAGTCCTTTGCAGTACACAAGGAGTGTGCCCATTGTCCACATATGATACACCTGTACCACATCTCGTTATTTGCACCATATTCACCACAAATCACACATAAAGTGAAATCTGTCTCATTATTTTCATTATCACTGCAGATATCGTCCATTTCAATATCAGAGTCAGATGATGTTGAATCGGTTCTTTTTCTGATTTTCTTTTCAGTTTTGAATTTCTTTTCGGTAGTGACGCGCTTCATCTTTGGTTTTTTGGAGCTAGCGCTGCTGGTTCTCTGAGGCGCATTTAGTATTTTTCTCTTGGCTTCGTCAAGACCTTTTTTTTTATTTGTTCCACCCTTGGTCTTCTCCAGTTTTGCTTTCTTCTTTTCTTCCTTTTCTTCCAATGAGTCTTTCAGTGGTGTAGAAGTTAGAATACTCGAGTGCTGTTTAGGTCTCCTGTTCGGCTTTGTCACTTTGGTATTTTTCATTGATTTTGGAAGGTGGTCTTCAACACTGCAATTGAGAGAAGGTGCTGATTTTGAAGTCGAAGGAATTGCCTCGGGATTTGCAGCTATTTCTGCTATTTCTTCTGGGTCATTTAAATCATCAGCCGCCAAAAAATCTTCATCTTTGCAGACAGAAGGGTCAATCGGGTAGATTCCTGTTATTCTGAAACCTGACTCTCCTTTACCCACTGATGCAGCAAGAGAAAAAGCTTTTCGAAACAGTGAGGCAACTTCGGTATTAAAAGCAGCCGTTTGCACCAAACGCTGTTGCCGGATCTATCTTTCTTAAGGAAATATAGGGGTGACCTGTATTGCCCACTGACCGGTATTACCCCATTTTAACATACACTAATTCGTTCGTACGACGCAACTAACCTTACTTACATTTTTATTAGTATGAAGCTAGCAACAATCATTGACATAGTGTGTTTAAAACAAATGTTCAAATAATCTTGCTCTAACAGTACATTTTGGTTTTAGTCGGAAACATTTGCGGATATGCAGCTGGCGGCATTACAAAAGGAGCACATTGTGAAAATGGAGGAACGAGCTCGGATGGCAGGCAACGACTTTAAGAAAAAGCTGAAAATGTTCTTACAGCCAACTGCATACAAACCTTTGCTAATACTATCGGGCCTGTTCTTCTTCCAACAATTTTCAGGGACTTACATAACGTTGTTTTACGCAGTCACCTTCTTCGAGGTAAAATTTAATTAAAACTGCAAGTATTGTTACTATGGACATTTCTGTACATATAGGATGTGCAAACCAACATCGATCCATACGTAGCATCAATATTTTTGGGCGCGGTACGCTTTGGCATGTCCATGGTTAACACTTGGCTGATGAAGAGGTACATGAGGCGAACGCTTCTTACAGCAAGTGCGTTAGGAATGGCTGCATGCATGGGAGTTTCCGGATTATTCACTAGGTGGATCCATGATGGTAAGGTTCCAAATCATGTACGGAATAGCGATTTCTATTAGTATTTCTTCGGTAAAGAGATTTAGGTTTAACACAAGTGAACAAGGTAAAGTTATAGTTGTGCAGAGCCTAGACGGAAGTCCTATTCGAGGCCCAACGAATGGATACAAATTTCTCACGATGTGAGGTTTATTATAAGTGACAAACCTTCGTAACTTTCTGTTCATGTTTATTTAGCCGTATTCACATCAAATCAATTCTAATTCAAATATCCTTAAAATAGGTCAAACCACGCAGAGCTGGGTTCCTGTGCTTATGCTGGTGATCTACGTTATAACATCTATGGTGGGTTTGCTTTCTATTCCCTGGACGATCATAGCCGAGCTCTTCCCCATCGAAATCCGCGGCGTGGCGCACGCGATAGTGTACAGCATAGCCAACTTCATAATGTTTGCTTCGATCCAGAGCTACTACAAGCTGGACCGATTCTTCGGGGGGTCATCGGGCTTGCAGTACTTCTTCGCTGTTATATCGCTCGGGGGTCTCGTGTACAGCTATATACTCCTTCCCGAAACGCACAAGAAGAAATTGTCGGAAATTGAGGAGTACTTCAGACATCACACCACTTACCTGTCGGTACATCATGAACATGATAAGGAGGAAAAGGTTCGTCGTAAACCCATTGTTAAAAATGCAGGACTTAATCAAAAGGAGTTTATGCATTTGAATACAGAACAAAGTGAAAAAATGATTCCAAGGGAAGTTTGAAATGACTTTAAACGGTTATAGTGCAGTTGCAGTGACTAAAACAAGGTTAGGGACGCTAAATCCCTCCACTTGTAACCAAATGGTGGTCAAAGAATTGTCGTAACTTATTTAATGACATACGCATTTTTAGAAATTTTAAAATAAACGGAAAGTAACGAATAGTTGTACTAGTGTACTAGTGTTTATAAATTATTACAAGAACGATGCCTACATTAATTGACATTGCCATTTCCTAATTCCCACTTATCCTGAAACCTACTAAGTTCGCTTTTACTTTTTATAGTAATGTTACTTGTGTTAATTCAAGTTCCTACTGAAGATGACAGCTTACCGAAACGTATTTAGGAGTTCTTAATATCGTGGTAGTAAGGGGTTTCAAAAGTGTATATACTTAAACCACCGTCTCCTATCAATCGTATATATGCTTTATCTTAATTGTTTTTAAATGAAAGTTTAAACAATGTACACATTGTTGTCCGTCATATAAATATCCTTCAAGGTTTTAATGTACCTGCTAGAAAACCAATGTTTTCAAATACCTCAACAAAATCAATGTAACTAACATGCATTATTATATAAGCCGTGTACACTGTACAGCATGTACAATTACATCATTTCATTAATATAGGCTGATCTTCTGGAAGAAATCATATTGATTGTTACGGGCCAAACGACCTTTTCCGTCTATCCGTAACCGGATAGGTGGAAAAAGGCCTACAGCTTAGCTCAGAGGAGTAGCGGGGGTTCATAGAAACCGCTTACGGGAGGAAATCTTCCTACTTGTGTACAAAGTGGGTAAAAATCAGTGGGCGCCACCTTCCAAATACAGCTGATTGTAGGTCCTCGTGGAAGGCCGAGAGGCCAACAGCTTACGGGAATCGAACTCACCTTTATTGTGCCTCCCTCCTGTTTATAAAGCTTGCAAAATTCGTACACACACAAATACATAATGCACAATAATAAAAGAGGCAGTAAATTTTAAAACACATATAATTAGATTATTGAAAATTATGATACAAAAATGACGGCAAATGGCGTTTTTTATAGTCCTATAAAACAAGCAATTCATTTGAACGTTCAAGAAAAAAACTCTTCGCCGCTGGCGTACGTCATTTACATTTTCCAAACAACCACGTGGCCAGTGACGCCGGTGCTTACAGGAATGACACAGTATATATAAAAAAACGTACTCTTTACACTTTGTAGTACACAAAAAAAGGACAGTCGGCGACTGAAGGTCGCTTCTTGTTACATAAAAAAGGTTCAATCCCTTGAAATTTTGCAAGCTGACGCGGAAAGGGGTTCTTTCTTCACAGCACAAAAAAACTTAAGTTTTTTACCTTGACTATGTAGTAGCGAGACGGAGACAGACACAATGTCGAAGAAGTATTTTCCAGATGCAGGTAAAGTCTGGAGGGTCTTTTCAGGTCCGGGAAAAAGGTAGACGTCTTCTTCAGGAAACTTTAGGACGAAACATTGGTTGGTACGCCCCTGGGAATTAGATTATTTCCTACGGGGTCGGTTGACGTTGAGGGCGACGGGAATTACAGACGATTGCAACACAACCCACAACTCTAAACATCACACCTTCACGGGTTTAATACGCTTATATCCGATCTGACATCGAAGGAACAATTGCACTCAATTGTCCGTACACCAAAGGCTTTACACTGCTAATTTTTATTTAGATCCAACTTGGTCTAGATAATAATTGCCTACAGCAATTTACGATACGATAGAACTCAATATAGCAGGAGCCGCGAATAACTCGATTTTCCTAAAACGTTCGTCTGGGCCCAAAGATTATTGCCTACTGACCCGCGCCGCCAAAAACATCACCCAAGCCTACTTTGTTCTAGAACAAAGCTGACACGTGCGACTTCCGAGAAAAACCTAAAAGGCACTTCTTGAAAGCTAGCGCTGCTTAACAAAGGAATTCCTGGAAATGTTTTCAGCCGCCGCTAACAAACATGTCAAGCGAAAGTGGCCTAGTCATAAATTAAATATTTCAAAATAGTGAAAATTGTAATCAACATAAAAATAGCAATTAAAATAAAGTTTTTAATTCCTATGAAGCGGCAATTGGATTGTGACTACTCGGACGGAGAACTCTTCAAAGCAACGAAATCGTTCGAAGAAAGAAATGAATGTCAATGAACCTCTTTATATTCCTGACAGCTAAATATTTCTTTTTAGAATAGTATTTTGGTCGTACGAAACAAGGTCGCTAACTTCAGTTTTAGGTAGGATAGATGCTAGCATCATATTTTATGGAACACCTTGAGGTTTAAGTATTTTGCACATTAAATGCATACGAGATGTAGTCTTCTATGCCTGTGTCGCCCGTTGTAAAGTGCCACAGACATAGAGCACCTACATCTTAACGTGGGCTCCGAACCCTGGGAAGTGCAAACATTTGTACTCTAGAGAAGATTTACTACGCAGAAGATTTTGCTGGTTTGCCAGTACCTGAGAACGGCCGTTAAAAATCCGATGTTCTGGTACTGGGAATTGAACTCCAGACCTTAAGCTTAAAAATCTAAGGTGCTAATCTGTAGGCCACGACCGCCATAGTGGTTATGTACGATATTTCAGATGTAAATATTTTCTTATTTACTATCAGTCAACAGTCGTGCGTGTGGTATTTAAAAAAAATTATATAATTTGTTAATGTAAAAATACAGGGTGTTTCATCCAAAAATGAAGATTAAGCCTCTTCAGCTTAAAGTGGCAGTCAGATATCTTGTTGTTAAGTTATCAAAATTAAGATGAACTTGGATTATATTCGGGTGGGGCTAAGTTAACTGTGCCCCCCTTTAGTCGAATTAGAAATTTGAAAATTTAGCTTCTAACAGTTCTTGAATATTACAATCTAAGTCGTGTTCGAATGAGGCAAGCTAACGTAAATGGTATGACAGATTTTATGGCAGTTCCATGGTACTCTAGTACTAACTTAAATATAATGTAATTTAGGGCCCTCGATGGGGCAGTGCAAAGAAGTGCTGCCAGTAGATGCCACAGTGAAATGTGGTTCAATCGATTGCGTGGTTGAACCCCGGCTTAGGCGACCGTATTTCACTTAGTTAATGTTAAGGTGCACGTTGCATGAATGGCTAGTATGTAAGGGACGCCCGCACCCCCTGAAGTAATGCGAAAGCGGTTCCATGGGGGCTATAAATAAATATATATATATATATTGCTATGGTAATTTTATGAGCAGGTCGTAGGTGTACCATCAGTGCACTGCATGTAAGTGTGTGTACATATTTTTACTTATGGATCTCCTCATTAGGTATTCATGTGCTAGTAGATTTGTTAAATGGTTGTTCTATTGGAGGTAGCGTTGGAATAATCAGGTTCGCATGGCGAACGTGAACATGTTCATGTGATCAAAAGGGTGAGCTCCAATAGGGCAAGTATTATAAAAGGAGGGTTGTTATGGTTATGGATAAATAAGGGTGAAAAATTATTCGAATTCCAATATTTGAGTCAAGCGGAGGTGTGATCAGGCTTCGCCTAGTAAATCACACCCGAGCAAGCAAATTATATTAAATTAACATACAACGAATCATATTTGGCACAATACATTTCATATGTTGTAAGATTTGTTCAATTAAACGAAGTTATGGTACAGGCAGTTTTACTGAAGTGTTTGAGTATATTTAGAGGTATAGAAGCATAAAGGTAGCCACGAAACCCTGAGAAGAGAATTTTAAGCCGAGGTGAAACAGTAAGGTGAGAGTTCATTGATCATTGAGTTGAAATCAGCTAGTACAATCAGCTATGGGAGTTGTACATAGCAATATATATATATGTGTGTATATATATTGTAACGAATTCCGAACCTGGTTTGAAGCAACCCATTTTGCATTTTACATTTCGGAAGACAATGTAGATTTATGCGCATATTAGCGGAGTTTCGAAAAATTGAGGGGGAAACAAAAATTTTCTACAAAGTCGAGGAACGAGGACGATTGAGTATTGAAGTTGATCGGACATATACGTGCAACGTCTGCTATTATTGTACTAAAACGTTGGCGATTTGGGAAATAGATTTCCGATTTGAAACATCACGGCACAGGAGGGGTTCCTTGGTTTGGAAATCAAAATTCCAGGAATTAATAATTCCAATCCAGTAGTATTCCGGTCAAGCTGAGAGTTCTTTTTTTTTGCCAGTTTACCAGCCACTGGTGAGTTATTTAGTAATAGGAAGATTGTGCAGTCTAAACTTTTTCCAGACTTCGAAACTAATTTGCGCTGTAATTTTAATTTAGACAAAATACGCTTGGGTGGAAAGTCTGCTGATAAGGTCCACTAAGACCACAGGCATTGTCAAGTCCGTTGGGCTAGTTTTTTCCCTCAACCGCTCCAAGCACTGGCGTTGGTGATAACATCGTGAAACCTGCTTGCAGAGATAGACAGTACACTTACA
The DNA here is from genome assembly GCA_014611495.1 of Limonius californicus. Classification (NCBI taxonomy): domain Eukaryota; kingdom Metazoa; phylum Arthropoda; class Insecta; order Coleoptera; family Elateridae; genus Limonius; species Limonius californicus. Next base: position 11,105 of record JABXWE010060320.1, read on the forward strand.
ACAGGGAAGTGAATTAATATTATTTCACGCTAATATTTTTGAGGACGGAACATTTGTAAATTTATGATTGTCTTATTTTATTATATAAACAATTTTCGTTGACGTGATTGTAACAGGGGTTTGTAATGTTGGGGAACTAATTAAGCATACATATACTTTAATTATTATTATACTTTTAATTTATTGTATTGGAGAATAATTTTACGTGTTTATGTATAGGGTACTCCGAGAGTGGGACGACATTGCGTTTCTGTACTTTTCAGTTGGTCGGTTTTGTCTGCGTGATTTCGCTTCGCGAGGCCTCTCGAACGTGATTTTGCGTTAGTTACCTAAGATTTTGATGTACAAATAAGCGCAATTACTGTCCTCCATTTGTTTGAGTGTTGCCCGAAGTTTATTTAATTAATTCTTTTCTATGTAAAATTGGGACTTTATTTATTATACTGGTGTGTTGGGTTATTCTCAAATTAAACGAGATTTGGTTGTAACCTGTCTTTTCATTATCGACGATTTATATAAGCTAAGTTTACATAAGAAGAGCTACGGAAATAAGGTAGGTAATTAGCCATCTAGAGGGTCCGACTTCTCATATTACACCTCGGACGATGTTAGTAAATGTATAAGTCGGTGGCGCCTATTATTTATTTGTTTAGAATCCACTCCATCTTCGATTGGGTTTCCCGGGATACTAACATTGTCAAGTTATTAATTTCCTACTGGAGCAAGGGCGTAGCACCGAGAGGGTTTTTACACTTCATCGATTATTTTACCAAATTTAAAATAGGCGTGACAATATTATAACTAGAGTTGGGCAGATATGCCGTAAAGATAGTGCATATATGCACTAATGTATGCCACAAAAAGTCTTCAATATATGCACGAATATGCAGTAACCTATTGAGATATGCACTTATGGATGCACTAAAAACAAATTTTGTTTGTATTAAATTCCTAAAAATTGTGTATGGCATAATACAATAAATTCAGACATTTATTTTAAACTGTATTCATAAGTTAAAGCAAGTATTGAATCAAATGCTGTCGTATTTTGTTAAGAGAGAAATAATACAATTATCGTTCTTCAGTATTTTTAATTACAAGCATATACAGAAAGGAGCGTACCCTACATCACACTAAAAAATGTTCTGGAAATTTGAAACTAGGTACACGTAAAATGGAGAACCTATAGGAGAAATATAAACTAATTGAACTTGATTTTCATTACATAAACTGCTCCCCAAACTACAACTATACCCAAAGCCTACGGAAACTTGCTTACAATCAACTGAGACATCCTACTCATTCGTAGCAGTCTTAACTTTATACGTGAGAAATGGGCTTTCACCGGCAGCTGTAGGAGTTGCAGTAATAACCGCTAGGCAAAATATTTTCCTATATCTACAGGTGTTGAAATTGCATTTAGATCTCGAAATGCTAGGTTTACGGAAACATTAGCTACAATACAAGGATGAGCTCCACCTGCAGTTGGAGGAAATACTTCTGCAGCAGCCTCAGACTACAAGGGCTGGAGGTTTTCAATAAACCGGGCGAATTTCTAACCCCTTTAAAAAGCGCACCAACAAGAGCACCTCACAATCATCAAGTAAACTTTGTCCGTTTACAAAGGCAATAGAGACCTTAAATGCCAAATACATCGCTACGACGTCCCCCTCGGAAGAGATATAAATAACAGTAAGAAGTTCATCATCCGAAGGACTTTCATCAGCAACATTAGAATTTGGAATATTTTCAGAAATTCCCAGTGCAGTCATGTAGGGGGGAAGCAACAATATTTTGAAGAATTTTTACATTACCAAAAAAAGAACTGTTGTAGTCGAAGAAGTCGCACACTCTTTGTTGTCTGCAATTGGCAACAGCATTGTTTACCTCCCTCCCATCCCACTACGGTGTCGGATTAAGGGATATAGCAGGGACAAACTGCTATTCCCGTGCGATAACTGAGAGAAAAGTAGAGGGGAAGGATAAGGGTTGTGGAGTTTAAGGTTCTCCAAACAACAATAGTGAGACCTACCACAGCCGAACTTATGGATTCAAAACGGGGAGAACATGTTTTAACATGTGCACATGAGTCGGGATAGTGTATATACTGATTTTTTAAATTAGACTATACAGCTGCTTGTGTATCATTTTACAGGTTATAACGTCGTTATGAATAAAGATATGGGAAATAACTTTAGTTTAAATGTGGGTATGTACGCAACAAAATGGTGTGTATCAATTTAAAACTTAACCTACTACATATATGTTTAAGTATTTGAAATCAGCGCAAAAAATAGTGTACGATACATATTTAAAATAATAACATTATATTTTGCTAGAGGCCATGACTTACAAAAAATCACCAACAATTGATACAAAAGTACAAAGCAATTGCTGGCAACTGATTTCCTTTAAGATTTGATTTGGAAATTATCAGAACGCAGAAGGGCGATTCATACTTTTTAAGTGTTAGTAGCACAGTTTCCACCGAATCTGTTTTAACATCAAACATTTTTTAAAGAACGAATCTTCTTCTTCTTCTTAATTGGTAATGCCTATTCATTCCAACGATTCTTTCCATCATTTTCTTGGCCTTCTCGGCGATTTTTACCTGTTGGTCTGGAATCTCTTACTATTTTCGCGATCCTATCATCTGCAATTCTACTTATATGGTCATTCTATTCATTACGCCTTCGTAATACCCAACTTCCGATGTATTGAATATTGCATTGCCTCCGCATTTCTTCGTTTCCAATGTGATCTCGTCTAGTTATTCGTGTTACTTTCCGTAGAGTTTGCATTTCCGTTGTCTTCAACATTTGTATTGTCTTTATGGTATTAGGTCTTGTTTCTACGGCGTAAGTCAAGATTAGTCTTACGACTGCTTTGTAAATTTTTACTTTTGATTTTTTGCAGGAATTTGTTGTACCACATATAATATCATTCAGACATGCTTAGATCTTCGCCGCTTTATTTGATTGATTTACTACTTCTCTCGCTTGTTACGGGCCAAACGAGCTTTTTCGTCGGCCCGCAACAGGATAGATGGAAAAAGGCCTACAGCTTAGCTCAGAGGGGTAGGGGTGGTTCACGGAAACCGCTTACGGGAGGGAAATCTTCCTAGTTGCGTACAGGGTAGGTCAAAATTAACGGACGTCACCTTCCAGATCACAGCTGATTGCAGGTTCACGTGGAATGCCGAGAAACCAGCAGCTTACGGGAATCGGACTCACCTTTATTTTGCCTCCTTCTATATGTAAAGCTTGCAAACTTCATGGACACAAAAATAAAAAAATACACAAAAATAAAAGATATGGTAAATTTTTAAGACAAATATAATTCTATTTGAAATAGGTGGCACAATACAAAAACAGAGACTACATTGAAAATGATCCTATTTATAGTTTAATACATGATTTTGTAGGGATGTTCGAACTGAAAAACGCAAGCCACTGACGGCGAGAGTGCCTTGCGATATTTATATTGTTGTGATAGTATATAAATGAATAAATAATTAAATAGCCCCACGTTGGCTAGCGTCATAAATATATGTTGTGTATATTTATAATAAAATAATTATTAAACATCGAATTCCTACTTTCTGTTACATAAATGAATTATAAAAGCCCCACGTTGACAAGCCATAAATATATGCTATGTATTATA
>JABXWE010060322.1:0-15439 GCA_014611495.1 Limonius californicus
TGGGCCGATGAAAACCCACATTTCTTGCATTAAACTAATCACCAGTTTAGATTCAGCGTCAATGTATGGACTGGAATTATCGGAAATAGACTAATAGGGCCACACATTTTGCCTCGTCGATTAAACGCCGAAAATTTTGTCTATTGTTTAAACAACGATTTTCCGGAATTGTTGGAGGAAGTGCCGTTACTTGTCAGGAGAGCTCCAGCCCACTGGGGGTTTCAAACTAGGGATTGGTTAAACCAAAACTTTCCAGAGCGGGGGATCGGGCGTAATGCTCCAATATCATGGCCCGCAAGAAGTCCCGACCTAAATGTCCTAGATTTTTTCTTTCGGGGCATTTTAAAAGCTTTTGTTTATGAAGTAGAAATTGAAACCGAAGAACAACTTATTGAGCGGATAAATAATGCAGTTAGAAAAATAAAAAATCGTAACATGCTGCAAAATCTAATACGAAACATTATCACTCGGTGTACCAAATGTTTAGAAGTTGTAGGTGCTCATTTTGAACAGCTATTGTAACCAAAAAAGGGCTTAAATTTAAATAAAACCTATTCAATCTTGAGTTGTAAATTATTTCAATAATTTTAGAGAATATCCATGAAAGGCATGAACACATATTTGATTTAATTGCATATTCACAAACATATACGATCAAGCGTAACTAAATGCCTGTCTCTTAGCTTTAAACTGTACAGCGTTGCCAAATTTAAAAACCTTCAAGTGCTTATAATTTAAAGACTCTTCGTCTAATTGTAAGACCAAATTGGTGTGAGAGGTTTCTGCTTGTTTTTCAACGTATAATTGCGTGGTGTAATTATTAGCCGCACGTTTTAATACACCCTGGATATTTTAATAATAATAATAATAATAGGCAATTACAACAGGTATTTATTTTTACTTTTGCTTTATACGTATTTCGATATGCAAAATTTGATTTTCACTTCTGTGATGATAAACGTTAATTGAATATACCCGAGGCCTTTTAAATTCACAAACACACTTTAACAAACACACCTTTAATGAATGAGCAAATTGAGCTCATAAATTCGCCGCTATTGGAAGTTTTGGAATAGAAACCAGTGCCAAGTCAGAAACCAAGATCCAGTGTGCTGTTACCCTAGCTACAAATGTTTGCTACATTAAACGCTTTTGAAAATGACATTTTGCATGTTGAAATACGTATAAAGTAAAATAAAAATAAATACCTGAAATTGCCTATTATTATTATTAAAATATAAGTATGAATTTCAACGAAGTAAGGCAACTTACTATTCTATGCAACCGACGTTGCACCGCCAATTCAACAAAATTATTGAATCTATTAAGTTTATTGTAAATAAACTTAAGGCAGCTTTATAAAATGCATTTGAAATATTAAAGCTAATATCAAGAAATCCAAAAAAAGCTGATCCCCAGGCTGTGGAATGAAAAGTAACGTCTTTACTAGACTAAAAGAATGTTTATGAAGTCAGATAAATTAGTTATCTTTTTTTTGATACGAATCTGACACATTGTTAAAATGATTTTTAATACATTTCAAAGAGCATTCATTATTGAATCTTACATTCGGAACGGCTTTCAAGTTGGCGGAGAATGGACCTATTCGATTCTTCCTTGTTTTGTGAAATTCCGAGAGAGGTATCCCAATGAAATTATTACATATCGAAAATTTTATGCCTTGGCTAAGAATTTAGTCAGCAATTTTCAAGAAACTGGAAGTGTTCGAAGAAAAGAAGAGTCTGGTAGGCCAAAGAAGATAGTACCTACTTGCTTTAATTGAAACTGTAAGACAATGGATTGACGAGGCTCCAAAAACACCAATTAGACATTTATACCAGCAAGTTGATGATTTAAGTTACGGTACATGCCACAGAATATTGAGACAAGCTTTGCATCTGCATCCTTACCGATTTATTTCCATTCAAGAGCTTTTAGAACAGGATTATCCAAAAAGAGTTCAGTTTTGTCGTTGGTTTTTGGATAAGCTCAATGATGATCAGTTAAATTTAACCTTTTTACGACGAAACCTGGTTTTACCTTAATGGGTATGTTAATTCACACAATATGCGTATTTGGAGTAGCGAGAATCCACACGTTACAATTAAAGCTCCCCTTCATCCACAGAAAATAGGAGTCTGGGTTGGAATGAGTCGTCGTAGATTAGTTGGGCCAATATTTTTCGAAGGCACGCTAACTGCAGCAAGGTACAGGAACGAATTATTGCAACCTTTCTTAAATGAACTTTACGATGATGAGCTATGGGATGGTTTTCTGCAACAGGATGGCGCAACATCTCATGCAGCTGCAGATACAATTAACTTTTAGGCGAATATTTTGATGACCGAATCATTAGTAGGAATACTGCAACACCCTGGCCCCCTCGCTCTTGTGATATTACTGTTTTGGACTTTTTTCTATAGCCCTATTTGAAAAACACCATTTTTAAAACTCCAGTTAATGATTTAAACGAATTGAAGAAAACTGTCAAGAAATTAACAACTCACCTCAATTATTACAAAATGTTTTTGAAGGTATGAGCAGTTCAGAAATGCTTGGAGGAAGAAGACAGACATTTGCAACATTTGTTGTGATCATTACATTAGTTCAGGTTTATTCATTTCTTTTACTGTTGCTCAATAAATTTCATTGTTATTTAATTCCAGCTAACACAACCTAACTTGAAATTGATATTATAAACATTCCTTTAGTCTATAAAAGACGTGACTTTTCATTCCACAGCCCGCTGGGGATCAGCTTTTTTAAATAATGACAACTTAAACTATAAAAAAAACTCACTGCTGGTTTTTGTCACAACACAAACTAAGATAAGAGTCTAATGTAATTGTCAACGCATTATCAGATATGTTTTATAAAAATGTAGCGTATTGATTCTCCTTTTGAAGTTTCGCCGGATTGGCTAAAAAGGGGGGGGGTGACGTTTGGGACAGCTTATAACGAGTCAACGATAGGATTTTAATTGCAAGCAATTATTTTATTTTAGATTGCTTCGGTCTATCCCTGCCACTTTAATTTCGTTTTTTGCAGTTTAGAAAGATTTCATTAAGTAGCTCTATTAAATGTTCACACGAATGAAAATCAAAGAATATTCTCTACAAGATTATATTAACACAATCGGAATTGATGTAGCCAACAAAAAGAAAATGGCGACAAAAAATCGTCTTATTATTGTACCTATTTGATTCTACTTTATAAAATCAATCTACCTAAACATTTACTTCCGCAAAACTATATATTTACATTATTGGCCCGAACATTACGTGACCGAAGAAAATATATTTGTTTAAAATATTAATTTTTTATTCTGTAGTTTCAGAATTATTGTTTACTTGCACAGATTTGTATTTTATTTTTAAGGTGAACAATACTCCTTTTTCAAATACATACCTCAATTCTACGACCACTTGCAAGTCGATCGGAACTAAAGCATAATTAAATTGGGTAGAGACTTGAAAGAATCCGTTAACTTAAACCATCCATACATAAAGCCTAAATAGACCGGGAACTCTTAAATTTCTTGAAGATATCTTCCCTATAACAAGGAACATTTAGCGGTGCTTTATAATAAGTGGACTATAATAAGCAAATGTTCGTTATATGCAGGTTCGTCATAAAGAAAAATGTTAGCATAATAATGTGCAGATTTTCAAGAGTTTTCGTTTGATTCCTTGCAACCAGTGGATCGTTTTAAATGGGTTTAATATAACAAATCATTACTGTATTGATATTTGCAGATATATTGATCTAATGGAAATATTGATATTTAGTGGTACGTTGATATTTATCGATACAATGATAGATATGGGTTAATATATCGACCCATATCGATAAATTAATATTTTGGATATAGGGGGAAATTGATCAATACTCAATAATACAATTTCTATCTGTAGGTTTACGTTTAGTTGATAGTCTTACCATTAAAGCCACGCAGTACCATTGTTTAGATTTTCAACTGCTTACTCACGTATTTACGAGTATCTTTGCACCTGCGGGGCTTTGTCTTAGGTACGCATGTGAATCCTTACACGGGTATTGTGTAATGACAGAGATTATAAAAAAGCTTAAAAGGGAGGGAATTCCCTTGTTAGGGAGAATTTATGTCGGAAAAGTGTATTTTAGTCCAAGATGACTCAAGGCGTTGGTGTGCGTTGTTTTATTTGGCACCGGAAATGATTTTGATGTCTCTGTTCGTAGTAGTTTAGCTCTTTGGCATAAAAACAGACGAAATTGGCGCGTGGTGCTACGGTATCAGTACTGTTTTCCGTGGCTAATGTGCGGCACTTCAACTGGCCTGGATTGCTTCAACCCTGTCGGCTAAAATAACTCCTGCCATTATTGCCTGCGTCCAGGTCACTCTTAAATCAATCAGGCCGGCCGTAGATGTACTATTTATACAAATGACTGACAAGTTACCCATTGTATGCGGCTGCTCATGGCTATTATTACTCTCTCCTGTTTCAGATGCACCATCCTATACAGATGAAACCCGCGGACAGCGAGAATAGAAACGGTAAGTAGGCAGTGTTGGGTCGGAGCAGTTGGTTCTTGAGGAACGGCCGATGGTAATGCGAGCCGATTCAAGGATATTAGCCGCGTTAACACGTCGCAAATTGCATGCCGCTAGTCACAGCCGATCGTCTGTGGTCGCCGTCGTCGTCGTCGTCGATGCGCCGGATATTTGTACAGTGGAATAAATCCACGTGACTCATGGTGGCGATAGGGCCGGACATTATCGGTGCCCGGCCATTGTTCACTAAGTCTCGTTAGGTATGCACAGTGACGTTCGGGGCACAGATATATTTGTATTCGTCACATAGCCTGGCTTGTCGTGAGTGACTGCGAACAGAAGTTAAATGAGTCGTTCAGTTTCGCGGCGGAGCGCGTACGGATAGCACTCGAACTGCACACCACGACCCACCTGAACCGTCGCTCCTGCAGGTATTATGTGATGCACCGACGACCCACTCCGCGGTCGCGTGTCCGGAAGTGCAACAAGTGCCATGAAGAGTCGATCTCCGAAGAATTCGTACCCGGCCATCAGCTCGGCCTATTGGCAGCCCACGTCCATCCCAAGCCCTTACCTTATTCCAGGTATATTACCTTCTGCAAGCGCGAGCACATCGGGATCTCGTTACGTAATTGTTGTTGCCATAAATGCATTCGCTCTTTCTCGTTCTTGCCGTTGTTGTTGTTTGTCGTCGGTATTGACACGATTCCGCGACAGGATGATATCATACATACGTTAAATCGCGAAGCACATGCAAATCGTTCGGCGAAACCTCAAACTACGGGAAACACCTATTCCAAGCCTCGCAATGAACGCGCGTTTGATCTACTCAAACAATTTTTAGTTTGTTTCAGTCGTTCGTTATTTCGAGTCTAAATTTTAAAACGGACGTACACAAAAATTTGATTTGACGGAGCTCGCGTAACTAGAAATTTGAATTTTAGGATAGAATAATGTAACTCTTCCGAAATGTACGGCTAAAATCATAGCGCACTGATAATATCAAAATATATAACCGATTATAACTGGCGAAAATTCGTAGAATTGTAATCGCGATAGCTTGCCGGTTACCGGAAAGGCCATGTTCAATGGCGAATTAAAGTGCTAGACGCAAACTGATTTCTAGGCCTTAAAAAATTTGAAACGAAGCAGTTTTGAAACCATTAAATAATTTGCAATACATAAATATGTAAAGCGAGGGAGTAAAAAGTATACAGATCTAGGATTTCTACCGTTACTATTGATTATAGAAAAAAATTTGTTTGACATTTCTTGTCTGTATTTTTTTTTATATAGACGCCACTTTTAATAGACTATTTCACATAGAAAGTTTCAGTTTAATATTAATCGAATTTGACGTGGAATGACAGTAAAAAGTTAACACATGATCACCTGTAGTAACCGATTGTAGGAGAATCAGCCGAAGAGCATCTTATTAGAATAAAAAATACGCGACAACAGAACGAGAGAAACAGTATACACTAAAATGGATTAATTTTAATTTAAAATATTAGGCGAACTTCTGTCAAAAATAATAATCCAATTACAAGTAACATCAAAATCCTTTTTGGTATTACGTTACCCATTAAGTGCTATTTCTCCCTTGCTGCTGTGTTTATAAACATGACAAAATAAACAGCATTCGTAGTAATATATTCAAAACGTCTTCCAAACTGTTTAAATATAAAGTTGCTGCGATTTGTTTATTAATAGTTAATAAATAATAAATATCCTAGACTATAGATGATGGAGCAGTAAAAATTAAAGAGTTTTAACCCGCAGTACAATCAAAAATTGGTGGTTGTTCGTATTATTTATGTCGAATACAGATCTACGTAAAATTATCCCAGACAAAGAAAGCAGTCAGATAAACTAAACATTTTAAACATTTAGGGAAACGTAACTTAGTGACCGTTAGTTATTTACAATACAATTTTTTAAAATAAACAGGATTTTCATTTCTTCCGCTCCTGCCTGTGAATTCTACCACTAAACGTATTCTACGTATAACATCCTAATAATTTTTGCCATTTTCATGTTCTTCACACAAACTGTAAAAAGTACATTAAAGGCAGTGATTAATCTAAAAAGTAACTTAATAAGTAGTCGTATGAGCATGAGGCCAGACAATGCTATGTCCATCACATAAAGCTTTAGCATTTTTAGCAGCGCTTGCATAAGAATCTGCAGTATTTTACGCGAAAATTGTAACATTTTCCAGTAACTGCATGTTTCCCTTCCAAAACCTTCAGCGGTCTGAAAATTTAAAGAAAATAAAAGAGATAACGAAACTCTCAAGAAATACAAGGCCACATTTTAAATTTGTCGTCCAATTGTAAACTTTCTGTAACTTCAAAATTATTTTGATTGTATTTGCACAATGCTGTTAACCGGAATTCTTATTTCACTTACTCAAATAAGTTAAAAGTTAAGAATATTTTATCAATCAGACATTCGTCTACTTAGTCATTGTTGAGGCATATCAGTGTTGGTGTTTAGATAAATTCACATATTCTGTTGAAAGTTATGATAACAAAATACGGTACTGTCGAGAGTATTTGAAATAAAGATTGGCTCTAGAAACGAATGTCCAGTCTAGACTTAACTCATTGCAGCGACTAAAATAATTGTTTTACGTTGTCACATAGCATCGTCGATTTTTCATCATACGTCGATAATTAGAATTTAACGTACGTATAAGAAAATTAATATGAGTAATCACAAATACTTCACATAATAGAAGCTATATTTTACTCCTTAGACACGTGGTAGTAACAATAATTCCAATTGGAACACGTAGTTTGTTCTCAAGTTCGTTTTATACTACACTACTAAACAGTTCAACTTCGATAATTTGGATTACCGAACTATTCAGATTATTGAATTTATACCGGTGGCTTGTTTAAACGAGCAACCAAAATTAAATAGTTTGTTCTAAAACGTACAGAAATCGTTCTAGTATTAGAAAAATCAGAATACAATTGGCTTCCATTTATGTAACTCAATTTGATATGCAGCAATTCGTTGACTTTATAATATTTATCACTTTTTTGGAAATTACATGCTTGAATGGAGATGGTTACCTGACAAACGAACTAACTTTTGAAGTAAAACAAACATATACAGGGAATTTTTCTTTTTAGTATACATTGCCTATAAAAAGAACGCGTCAATTACGCCTATTGTGTAGGCAACCAACTATACCGATAAATAAAACACAGAAATAAACGTCAAGGTAGTTGTGAATTATTTGAGTATGAAGTTTATGTTGACGCAGTGTTTATATTAAATAAGTATTTCACCCTGTATATAGGACGCAAATGATGACTTATTTGTTAAATACAAAAATCGACAGGCTGATGTTTCTGTAAGGTCCGTGAACATTGTGCTTCCGTTGTACAAGTAAAATACATCAGTGGCAAAGTGATGTAATGGTCAGCATAGGTGCCTTCCAAGCAGTTGATCCGGGTTTCATTCCCGGCCATCGTAAACTTTTTTTAATTATTATTTTTTGTTATAACTATTAATTATGATATCTTCAACGTAGCATAAAATATTTAATTTCATTTCTTCGATTAAAATGTGATTACTTTTAGTTCTTATTTTAAATTTTCTAACAATTGTTTGCATGGTTCGAATACAAGGAATAGGTCTTTCTGAAAATAAGTGTCTCACAGTTGTTAAGTTGTTACCATTCTGATACCACATTAGAATTTCCACTTTTTCGTCTTTACTGTACATGGTTGTATAAAAAACGCAAGAAGACACTAAATAAAGACTTATTTTATTTTTTAACCTAAGATTAATTTAATTGTTTTGGTCACAGCACGCTTTAGTATTCTGTATAGTTGGTTGCCTACATAACAGGCGTAATTGACGCGTTCTTTTTAAAAGTATACATAGGCAATGTATACTAAAAAGAAAAATTCCCTGTATGCAGTAACGTACGATTTTAATTAAATTTGGGAAATATTTATAATGTAGAAATTTAGAAAATGACGTGTTGTGATTTGTTGGAAAACGTAGTTGTTTTGTTAGCATCTAAATAAAACACATTAGGCGCAGCAAAACTGATGTAAATAATGTTTAAAAATGAATTCATGAAAATCTTATTGTTTCTGGGTTGTTGCTATGCAATGCTAGAACGATTTCTGGATGTGACCCAGTTAAATCTTCCACCCTATATATAACACATACGACATTTCTAATATTTATATACTAGTCATGGTATGTATTCGAAGTTGTAGATTTTGGTATATTTTTTGTTTGGTAATACTTAGCGATATGAATCCTATTTTGTATAAAATAATAAACATACAATTACAATTAATTAAATACTTGCATGCTCGTAGAATGACTAGAGTCTGTTTAGATAATAATCTAAACGTCAATGCTGATTGGATTAATGGAAGTGCGAATTATTGAGGTTATACTGTATTAGAAAAAGACATGCGGACACGCTGGACTTGTCTGTTCATTGTAAAAACCTTACAACAGTGATTTTTCTAAAATAACTACGTTTTCATCACCTTCCGTCTAAAAATATAAGAGATAAAAGTCGAAATAGCGTGAAAGTAAAATTATTTACCGAAGGTACAGATGAGTTTATGTGGAAATTAACATAATGTTGCAAAATTAATACACAACAGCAAAAATAATGATCAACGTGATAGAAGCAACTTTTGGTGTTTTTTTTTTGCAGCTTATGCTAAAAATATTCCACTGCATCGCTTTTTTAGGAAGGACTTACATGTTAGACTTTTTAACTTTTTTCCCAGCAACTTTAGCGTAAAAATTGAGAAAACCAATTTTTGAGGGGCTATTTCTTAATATTCGATCGATTTTGTAAGGCCTGTAACACGGCACAGAATTTTGAACAAAATTCTATATTTCGTGCTCTAAAATCTACAGAATTTTGTTCAGAAACAATGTCAATTCGATCCGCAAACGAGCACTTTTTAGTGTTCATCAATGATCACAGAGGTAAACGTTTTATCACGTGTACCACCTAAAATCTCTCAACGCTAGCCATTCTATCCAAACTTAATATAACTTGTGAACAAAAAAAAAACTTTCCCGAAAACGCAAAAATAATACAAGCCACGAAAAGATAAGCAACATTCAAGGTTATGTAAACAAAAGTAAACAATTATTATTACACCTTGATAGATTTTTACCTTAACTACAGTCACATCATTATTTTGACAGTTTTCTCACACATGTCGCCGTAGTTTGTACCCATTTGCGCATGCTTACAGACAGAATATTGTACAAATTTCTGTTCCGTGTAATACGTGTTTTGCAGAATTTTGTATAAAATTATGTTCACAGTGTTTTTAGAAAATTCTGTGCCGTATCAGACAGCAAAATGTTGTACCAAGTTACAAAATACACGGGCAGGAGCGGTCGATATACAAAAACCTGCACGTTTATTTTAAATCATTTTAATTATTGTAAATAAGCAACGGTCACTAAGTTACGTTTCCCTAAGAGTTTTAAGTTTATAATGTTTAGTTTATCTGACTGCTTTCTTTGCCTGTGATAGTTTTACGTAGATCTGTATTCGACATACAATAATACGAACAACCACCAATTTTTCATCATCTATAATCTAGGATATTTATTATTTATTAACTATTAATAAACAAATCGCCGCAACTTTATATTTAAACAGTTTTTGTTTGGAAGACGGTTTGAATATATTGCTACTACGAATACTGTTTATTTTGTCATGTTCATAAACACAGCAACAAGAGAGAAATAGCACTTAATGGGTAATGTAATAATTTTGAACAAAATTCTGTAGCTCATGCCCTAAAATCTATAGAATTTTGTTCAGAAACAACCTCAAATCGATGCGCAAACGAGCACTTTCTAGTGTTCATCAATGATCACAGAGGGCAAAGACGTAAATGTTTTACCACATGTACCACCTAAAATCTCTCAACGCTAGCCATTCTACACAACTTTAATACAACTTATAAACAAAAAAAAAGCTTCCCGAAAACGCTAAAACGCGCAAAAATAATAGAAGCTACAAAAAGATAAACAACATTCGAGGTTATGTAAACAGAAGTAGGTAAACAATTATTATTAAACCTTGATAGATTTCTACCTTATCTACAGTTACATGATTATTTTGACAGTTTTCTCACAGATGTCGCTGTAATTTGTACCTATTTGTGCATGCTCCATGTAATACGTGTTTAGCAGAATTTTGTACAAAATTATGTTCATAATATTGTACAAAATTTTGAACGTACAAAATTCTGTGCCATGTCGTACAGGTCTAATACTCCAATATCACATTTACATCTAACACATTTATTTAATTATAAAACAGTGCACAATATTCACGATTTATCTAACTTTTCCCCTTCACTATATGTAATTGATACAAGTATGTCTTAGAACCCTTATTATTTACGAATTTTATTTTTCTTTATGTCGTGAACTAACGACCGAACATGGTACTTCTGGTCACAGACATCAGAAGCATGCTCTCTGCTGATAAATCCCTCATTAAAACGAATCCTTCGTCTACGTCGAAATCGCTAAAGATTGCATTCCCTGGACATTTCTTTCGCGACTTCATTGCAATGAGTCAACTGTTTTCGTTCCATTGTTTTACTAGTTTTGTTTCGGTAACTGTAACTGCAAGTAATCGATATCTTGCAGCTTTTGTTTAGTCATTACCGTAAATTCGCGAAACCACAACACAAATTTTCAAGCAATGCGAGAATAATTTTAAAAAACTTGTTGTGACAAATATGATGCTGTTATTTTTAAAAATTACTTTTTAAATCGTTAGTTTACGGTGAAGGGAAGTAGACTAAACATTTGCCTAATTAAAGTGTCTGCAAAATAATAACGACGGAACAAAAATAATGAACGCACCACAAAGGCTATTGGTCAAAATTGATTGAAAGGCCTAGTGATGATTCGAAATGAACAATTTTTTTACTAAATAAAGCCTGGCGGTTTCCATGTTTTTCCACAATGAAATTGTTATATTTCCAAACCGCATAATAAGTACACAAGAGTGCTCACTGTATTTAATTACTCATAAAAGCCATTGTTTACGTTAAATATGTAAATATAACCATATGAATGCACAGCTGTACTTAATGGATAACATTCAAAAATGTTATCAATCCATACTGTTATCATGGAATTTGAAACACGACCGACCCTAGGTGTGTATTCTTCAGCAACTGATCGTTTCCTAGCACTAATTTGAATATTTTAAATTCTGCGAAGAGTGTATTTAATTAATTGACTATGAGATAAAATTAATTTAAAGTTTACTCAGAATACTTGAAAAGTAGAACATAGTTTCAGTTTAGCGAGGAAGATTTTATACGTGTAAGATTTAAGAAATTTTGTAGAAAGTTCCGAGCTGTGTAAATATAAAGATATAATTTGTTGTGACATTTAGAAGGATAAGTAGAAGAATTTTTGGTATATACTCTGCTGACAAATGATACTAATAACAAGTTAATCTGTGTGTAAATGTTGTCATAAGTGATGTTACAAAGTCTCAAATACCAATGACAAATATATTAGCTTAAACTTTTCAGTATCCTAAAGTTCAGTTCAATGCTTTGGAATATTTTCGAAATACGCAAATATGTCTTTATTTATGAATTACACTTCAGTGTTCCCTAAGCCTAAAAGTTGCTTCGACCTGATCATAACAACATTATTTTTGATTATATGTGTACATATTATTATTTATTTATGCGCTTTGAATTGCAAAAACCTGTTGATCCGATTTTAAGAAAACTTTGGCTTACAAATATACAAAGACATTTTATGGCAACAAAATTTTACGAAAGAGTATACACGATTTATCAAACATATCATCTACTCACATTGCGGAAGATTATTATGATCATGTAGTCCCAATTGTCAAAAAATCTGCCTTTTGAATTTGAGCTTTTGTTGTTTTGTTGTCGGTCCTTACCTGATAATGCTGGGTGTAGTTCCCAAATGACAACGCGGTCTAAACCGAAAGTAAATTGTAATATTGACAGTTCGAGCAACCGCGAAAGCCTCAAAGAATATAATACGTTATTAACTAAGCAGGATCGGCTACCGCATTTGATATTAAGTTAAATAATAGTGTTCCAATTTTTGCGTTTCCTTACCAAATTCTACTCGAGCATCTAAAAAATTACAAAACAAAGCCCACACTGCAAGTTGTAATATTTTTTGAGTCACTCAGTCTGTGTTAGACTTGGCGTTGCTTCAAAACTTGGCAGCACTTTCCAAAATACAAACCTGCTCGTTGATTAAATATTTCATTTATAAACACCAGAATGATAGATTGTTTACTATATGAAAAATCCCACACCTACAAATGATAATCTTATCTAAACTTTTTGATAAATAATTAACTGGCGTAAAAGTTTTACTCGTGTTCTTGTGAGTTTTTCATTTTCTTGATTTTATGGTAATAAAATATTTAAAATTACCTTACAGGATTTTAAATCGTTCAATACATATTGAGAACCTCTGATTTAATAAAATATGCATTGGAAAATAAGTAAGCGTTTCGATTTTGAAAGCTTTGAAGTTGCGGAAAGTATCAAAGATTCGCAATGTGCATGTTATAGCGAGGAATATAAAAATACAAGGAAATGTAGCGGGTCGAGTGGTACCTGTATAAATACGACGGAAAAAGTAACATTTTTCTTCACGTCAAAGATGAAAGTGTTCGCAGTATCATGACGCTGAGTAGGTACTTAATGACATTATGACAACGTAATTACAAAAACAGAGTGCTCAAAGTAAAATACAATATTCAACGACGTGGAACCGGGATTAAGTTAGCCACACAATTTGATAATTACATTTGTTTTTGGAACCGGGGGAAAGGTGAAAATAGAAAATTTGCGAGGCATTAATTAAGTTAGCTTGTAAGTAAAAAAAAATGGAAATTGGTGAAGCAAATCAATAACACAGAAAGAATACGTAGGAAGAAAGTCGGCTGTGGTACTTAAATATTTTACGTTCCGAAGGTAAATATGATTTTTCTCCGCGTATAAATGCCCACCTCAAATATGGCAAGAGTATTGAATTTTTTAATTAACTTAGCATTTCGATTTGTGTAGAACCGTTTTCTGACTTTATAGTAAATATTACCAAATAAGTATTTTCCGCAATTAGTAACAGTTATTATTGATTTAAAGAAAGATTTATACATATCGGTGTGTTGAATTGTTCTTGATAATTAATATCGATTTATTTAATCAATTTTACGTTTAGGTCCGTACTAAAAGTTGCACTGGTACAGTAGCGTTCTGTAAATTGTAGAAATTTTAAGTCGACAAGTCGGAAAAGAAAATTTTAAATATGTGTAATGAGAGTAATATACAGGGTGGCCCGTCGAAAACGAAACAGGCGTGTTTTGTGATGCTGAATCTCAATTCTTCGAAAAACACTCAAACAAGTCAAATTAATTTGCCATGAGGGCACATGCAATATGGCAATTTCTGTTCACCTATCTTCAGCCCTAAAATTGGGATTACTTTCACCTTAGAAATTTTAAATGGAAAGGGGTATCTAAAAACATTTGAATGCTCGGTTAATTGTCTCTACAGTACTGTTTTTGCTTCTGGATTCCAAGCATTACTTCCCGCGGAAATACACCCAAAGTTTCAGAATAGTAAATGTTCTAGAATCTAGAGCATTTATAGAATGATTAAACGATATTTGTTGACCATACACTAGCGTAAACATTTCAAAGCTTTTTTTACGTTAGCATCACATTGTATTTCGAAGTTGTCATTGTTTTCTTTGAAGATTTAATATGGTTTATTCGATTTCAGAAAGAGTTGAAATAATTGCGTTTTTCTTCGGAAACAATGAATGTGCCATTAGAAGCGCCGAATTGTTCAACCAGAAATATCCAGATGTGCATATGAATCGCAAGTATGTCCTTGGAGTTAGTGAGAAAATTTCGAGAGACCGGGTCTGTAGCAAACAAAAATCGAAATGCTGAAAGTCCGGTAAGAACTGAAGCGGTGGAAGTCACGATTCTGGAACACCTTGTTGTCCATCTTACGTTGAGTACAAGGCAGATGGCTTCTGTATCTGGTATTAATCTAGTCAGTATTAAACGAATTTTGAAACACCTCAAGTTTTATCCCTACAAGATTTATTTGCTACAAGAACTCAACGAAGACGACTTCGACTCGACCGCTGTTGCAATTTTGTTAGACTATAAGTGAAATGGTGATAAATAATCCAAATTTTCTTTATAACGTCTGTTTTTCCCACGAACAGTCAATCGCCATAATTGTCCCTATTTGCCAAATTCTAATCCGAGAATATTTCACGAAGCACATACTCAGCACCCCAAAATATGAATTGTTTGGGCTGGCATCCTTCGCGCGTTCGATATACGAACAGGACGGAGCTCCTCTGCATTATACACTAAGAAGACGCGCAATTGAATGGCCCGCGAGGTCGCCAGATTTATCCCCGCTAGATATATTTTTATGGGGTCATTTAAAGAGTAACATTAATGCAAGCCAATCGGATTGTTTACCAGATTTCTTCATCTTCTTCCGCACGTGTTAGACTTTAACAGTCCGTTACGTCACTCCGCACTCTTATTGTATCTGGTCTGACCACCTTTTCCTAGGTTGGCCAACGTTTCTATTGCCTCTAGATCTGTACTGGTACATTTGCTTCGGGATGCGATTTTCATCCATTTTTCATCCATTTTTACTTTCCCATACCTTATAGGTATTACTTTCCCATACCTTATAGGTATTACTTTCCCATACCTTATAGGTATAGGGTAAGTATTGAAATCATGAAAATTTTCGAAATCGAGATTTTAACGGATATATCCGTTTTGGGTCTCTAGGAACCCAAAAAAGTGGTTTTTAAAAAATG
>JABXWE010060323.1:0-12451 GCA_014611495.1 Limonius californicus
TGAAACGGTTACCATTAATTCTGAACGTTACATTCATATGCTGGAAACATTTTTAAGGCTGGAATTACGAAGACTTGGGCAAAACCAAGTATGGTTTCAACAAGACGATGCCACCGCACATACAGCACGGCAAACTCGAATTGTGTTGCAAAATATGTTTCCTGGTCACTTGATTTCGAGGTTTGGTGACATAACATGGCCGTCCAATTCCCCCGATTTGACGGCTCCTGATTTCTTTTTGTGGGGATATCTGAAGCAAAAGGTCTATGAGAGGCGTCCTCAAACAATACAAGACCTTAAAATGCGTATTTCAGAAGAAATAGAGAGTATTGGACCAGAATATTGTTGAGAAGAGTGATGCAAAACTTTAGACAAAGATTGCAGTACTGCATCGAGGCTCAGGGAGGCCATTTAAATGAAGTAATTCTTAGGAACTAAAATTGCACATAATAAAGTTGATATTCATCTCAAATTTGTTTCAATCCATTACTTTTTATCCTTAGGGCAGGTCTTGGAAAATAGGTGATACCAGTTGCCGGACCCTGTATATGGGCATGTTTCCAGTTGTTTGGAAAGTATCCTTTTCTTAAGCAGGCATTGAACAGGATGACTAGGAAAGCTATGGCAATTTTTGTTAGGTTTTTAAGTATTACGTTGGGAATTAGGTCAGGAGCCAGAGCTTTTTTTTCTGATAGTATTTTTATGTATATTATTAATTCTTGAGGCGATGTGGGTTTATTAAAGCCCGTTGGTAATGGATAACGAGTTTCGATGTATGTGGTTGTGTTTTGGGCATCCCGTCTGTTTTCTTCTGATATTTTTGGTGTAAAACAGTTTTCAGGAAGTTTTGCAAATAGGTTACTTTTGTCTTCGTCCGAGCTATACGAGGTATTAGGTGTTGTTAGCGATGGCATTATTTTGGTTTCTCGGATGATATTCTTTATGACTTTCCATAGGTTAACGCTGTTGGGTTCAATGTTTTCTCAATTATTTTGTTAGATGCACATTCTGTATTTGTCTATTCACCGCTTTATTTGGTGGGTTAAGTTGTTCAGCTGATTTTTAGGATTAGCTTTTTATTCCTTTGCCATTGCCTCCTTGTTCTGATTTTTTATTTAATTAGTTCTATTATGTACTGTAACGCCATTAACTTCTTTTTATCTTTACGCTAATATTGGTTGAGGTGCAAAATCAACCTCGCAACTACAATTCTGCTTAAGAAGGAAATTAACAATGTTTGACAGACGTTAGCATCCCGGAAAGCCAATCGAAGAAGGGGTAGGTTTCAAACAATTAATTTATAGGCGCCACCAACTTATACTTTACTAACATAATCCGAGGAGGAAAATGAGAAGTCGGACCCCAAGATAGATAATCACCTACCTCTATGTGTAAAAGGAAAAGACAAGTTGCAACCAAAACCTCATTTAATTAATAATGTTAAGCAACCCCACAATTAGAATTCTTCGGTACAAAATTGTACAGAGGAGTCCCAATTTTATGTTCATGTAACCAAAATAAAAGAATTTAATTGGGCGAAACTCACACAAATTCAGGAACGCGCTCGCCAGTATAAGATAATTTTAATTTTCAGCCCACTAATTGTCGTAGGAGGCCTCCGCGGATCAGAATAATGCGTAAACATAAAGCGACCAGGAAAGAAAAATTTCATGCGGTATAAACCTAGAAAACGCAATACAACCCCAACTATCAGAGCAGCCTATATATGGTGTACGTAAAAGTGTTTCCCCAATAAATTGAATACTACAATTGTACTTAATACCTAAATATCTCCTCAAATAGACCCCAATAGTACAATTCAGTCACACAAAATCAGTTAACTAATTAGCTCTTAATTGAAGGTAATGAAATTGTAAATATAATACAAATAAAATACAACCCCAAAACTATCAGAGCACCCTATATATGGTGTACGTAAAAGTGTTTCCCCAATAAATTGAATACTACAATTGTACTTAATACCTAAATATCTCCTCAAATAGACCCCAATAGTATAATTCAGTCACACAAAATCAATTAACTAATTAACTCTTAACTGAAGGTAATGAAATTGTAAATACAAAGGCAAGGTGATAAAATTTAAAGTGTAAACAAATTTAAATGCACTTCCCTTTTAAAATAGATAACGGCTATCAATGCGACCATGTTCCAGGCTCCTTATCAATGGCCCCAAGCGCGTCTGCTCGGTTTTGGAAAAACCTTCCCAAGGTAACTCGCCGATGTCTGCGTATCAATCGGACCAACTTGCGAAACGTAGAATTCTCCTAATGTGTCGAACCTTAATTATGCGATTACCAGCTGCGCGAACTCGCCTAAATTAATTCAGCGGATATTAGAATTAAAGTTCAGGAAATTAAGACAGGACAAAATTTTTCTGTCAATAAATAATTCACCAGTTGATGACAACTGGCATACCACAACCAAAAAAGTCTTCTTGACCGGGATAAATTTTAAATTGGAAATTGAATTCCTGGAATATTCTGCTTTCCTCAACCACAGGAAACGAACTCCTGTGTAGTAAACCCCAAATCGGAAAATGATTTCCAAATCGATAAACGATTTACCATGAATTAGTTCACTATACACATATACATCCGGCAAGAACGCCAATACTAAAGTGTTCTATTTACGGAAACTGTCGTTAAAATTTTCTTTCCCCCCCAACTTTCGGAACTCCAATACGTGCTGCGCCGTTTGAGGCAAGTGTAAACTTCGAAATGTAATAAATTCCTACAAATATGCGAACAACTAAATATGTAGAAAGGGTTGCTTCAATTAGGCGCGGAAATCGTTACAGTACATTGGCGGAATATTCAGGCTTTTCGCTTTACTGTGGTTGTACGGTTTTGTTGCTGATAGCACCGGCTCATACATTGCTTCTGCAAATGCTGCTATGTGCAGGTCTATTTCTTGTGCGTTTATTATTTGAGCTGGATTAGTTACATGAGTATCTAGTTTTCTTTGAAATTGGTACCTATTTACATATCCCTTTATCAGTTCGCCGAGCCAGAGTATAAATATAACTGTAGTAATGTTGTTTATCATACGCATAAAAATTTTGCAGAGAACGTTATTTTCAAAGTTTCTCGTTGGTTTGTAACGGTATTGGAGCTTTTATAATAAGCAACGATATTAATCATAATTTCACCGTTAATCAAGATATTATACTTGGTCTTATTGAGGTAAGGCTGATACTTGAAACTTTTAGATTTATTACATGCTATAGTTTTCAGGCGCAACCAATTATTGATCTCTTTTATATTTCATTATTGATGTGGTTACAAAAATAATATGACCTAAATAAAGTATTGTCTGTAACATTTACTAGGGAAGGTTTTACTTACAGCTTTAACATGCTGGAATTTTCTGAAATACTTGTGATTCTCGAGTAAGTTCTGTGTGTTTTTAAGTTCTGTGTCAGTTAATGCAATGGACTGTTTCAAGCAATTCCTTGCCAATCAGTTTCTGAAAGATACCAAACCACGATCGTGATCTTTAGAAAGTGGCTATTCAGACGACGAAAAGATGGATACGTATCTAAGTATACCAGTATGGAGAATCCTTGCAAGGATTAAAGGTAAGTTTAAATTTTGATTAAACATAACCAGTAGAAAGCAATTTTTCAGGTAACCTTGCACCATCCATCAGAATTGGCTGAAATGGATAATTATTTTACATTTTCTTTGTATCAAGCCGTATGTGTAGGAATAAAGCCGAGAATGATAACTGTATCAGACGCGCTAAGATCTTACAACTACACATTATTGGAATGTGGTTGTTCACCTTCTTATCCTCCTAGTAAGTGTTAAAGTTATTAGGATGCAGAGAAAGATATAAATCGAATTTGATCTAAGTTGAGGAGAATGTAAATACCTACCCATTTTTTGTGTTTTATTGTAATTGGTCATTAACACCACAGAACATTACTTAACTCCAATTTCTGGCCCTGGAAGTCAGAAGTGTTTGGAAAGGAGCAGAAATGACAAAACAAGGTACATATTTTCAAACTTCAGAATAATAGTTCTGCAATTGTAGTTAATTATTTACCATACAACAATAAAAAAAATATACCTTAAACTCCGTCATGCGCTTGTTGTACTTCTTTGGAGTGTGATGTTGAAATATCTCAAACCGACTGGAACTGGAAAAAAGTATTTAATATATTATAAATAGGTGTAAAGGATTGCAATGTCGATTACGAAAAGTTTATATTTGAAATTTATTTTCCTGAATATGAAGTTCGACATTTTCAGGTCTCATATTTTCAAATTTGCCGTATCTTATAAGAAAATGCAGTTCTTGACTTTAGAGAGAAACGAACTTTACGGAAATGTTGACTTTTTCTCCAATGCCGGAGGACTTCTTGGGTTGTTTATCGGATTATCTGTAACTTCTGTTATAGAAATATTGCATTTTTTAACACTTCAGCTTATCTGCAATATTAAGAAGTTTGCACAACGTTTTCGGTGGGGAGAACTATTGCTGATAAATAATGGAAGGTGTTCCACATATTGAGGTTGAAATATATATTTAAAATTTTAAGGTGGATACCAAGACCCCAAATAAATAATATTATACAGCATTTGGTTTCATTAATCAGAGCGTCTGCATTGTTTTATCCTTTTTTGTCGTCCATTCTCCGAATTTTTATTTTCCTCCTATTTGTTTCAGTTTTCTTTTTATTCGTATTTCTTTCGTATTTTGGACACTAACGAAAATATAACACAAATTATATTACCGCTGCTTGGGAGCATAAGTTGTTAGGTAGCTACTTCTGACACTGGAACCTGAGGCGTTCTCGTAAATATTGGTATATACTCATAATATTGATTGGTTGTTATTATTATTATTAGCAGGAGGAAATAAAGTGTGTAATTTTCCAAGTGTATTCATTAGATATATTTCACAATTATTATTATAGTTAGAATACGCCATTTTTAAACACGTTTTCTAGCAATATTTCACAATTACTGTTCACTCTCCCACTTTTACAATATAAACGCGACATTAACAATTGCGTGATTCTAAACCTGTCAATTTATTTCTAGGAAATTATAAGGCCATTAGAGTTTTTACAGCCGTAAAACGAATAATAGCTATTAGTCTACGTCATGAAACAGAGACTACACTAAATCAATTTGTTTCAAAGTGTTCACATACACTCGTATTAAGCACTTTTTTGGTAATCGCCTCATTTTGGTTACTAAACATACCATTATCTACCCCAACTACCTTTATGGATCAGATGTAACATTAAGCTAATTACAAAGTTATTATATATGACAGATTGTAGAGCGTGCTGTCGTGCGCCTATGAATTTTACCTTTGTTTTATTGAACATTTCAGTTATGAAAAGGGCTGTGAGTTGTCCAAAAATGATTAATGAGAAAGTGGAGGGTGTCGGCAAAAAGTATAACAACTTTCTAAACGATAACTTGAGAAAAGGTCCCGAACCACCAACTTGGTCTCAAAATTTACGTTATTACTTTAGAGACTATTGTCAATGTAGTGGAGTGCATGGAGTTCGATATCTTGGAGAACGTGGACGTTACATGATAGAAAAGTATCTTTCCAACCACAACTAGTCATCTAAACTGTACCAAATTTTTTAGATTAACCTGGACTATTGTTATTACACTCGTTTGGTATTTTTGCATAAATTTAATATTGAAGGCCTACAACAAATGGACAGCGTCACCTGTGATTGTGACCTTTGCCACAAAAGAGACTGCAATTTCTCAAATTCCGTTCCCGGCTGTTACTATCTGCCCGGAAGTAAAATCTAATCCGGAAATTTTTAATTTTACAGACGTGCTGTTAAAGAGAATATCTAAGAAGCACCTCAATTCAGACGAGTATTGATTAAGGATATGTTTTAAATATATTGTAATCTAATGGTGCTGTTACAGAAAACGATATTTTGAGGCTCTTTCGTTAATTTGTGACGGTTTTGAGGAAGTACTTGCTAACGTAGTTGAAGATGGAAACCTTACCGTTAGTGAATCTGCAATGAACGCTATGATAGAAGTAAGATAGATGTTCATTAAAAAAATATTTGTTCTCTTTTTTCTTAGGTATTTCCAGAAATGAATCCTGACCACACTTCCGTTCATTGGTTAGGTGAGGAATATGCACCCAATTCCACCTTGTCACAATCATTCACAAGCGAGGGCTTGTGTTATAGTTTCAATATGTTGGACTTTGACGACATTTTTGTAGACCCAGAGTAAGTACTCCCTCAAAAGAAAATATGATTAATTGAAATAATAATTTTAAGGGACTATGTTAGCCAAGGGTCAATAAAAGACACGAAGTCTAAAATGTGGACCTTGGAAGACGGTTATCCAACGCGAGATAAGATTGATACCTTTCCCCTAAGAACCTTCATGTCAGGAATTAACGGGGGTTTCTGGTTGGAAATATTCACAAATCGCAGTCATTTGGACTACATCTGCAAGGATTCTCTGCAAGGATTTAAGGTTTGCTGATTGTAATTAGGCCTTGAAGGTTTTTTATTAATACATTTATGTTGATCACCCCAATCGGTTATTTGTTCTCTGCGGTTTGAAATTTCATCATATTCGCTAATTTGAAGACTGCAGTTGACGGAGAGGATAAAGATAGGAGCAAATACTAAAGGAGGCAGTATGAGAAATACTAGTATAACAATATAAAAAAACTGCAGATTGTGGCGTATGCGTAGTTGCAGGTTTTGTTTCTTTATATGCAGTGCAGTTGTTAAAACTTTTGTGCAGCAGTAAAACCAAATTATCAGTTTACCTTATTTTTCATAGTTTGGCTTTTTAAAGCCATTTCATATATGCATCAATATTCTGCGATTTTATTTTAATGTCTCTGTTCTTCCTTTGATCTGCGTCTAACCGTCTAAACGTAAATTGTGCTCAATCGAGTTACCGATACTCAGACTTGAATATACTCTTTTTTCATATTTCTTTGCCTGTACCTTCAATATTCGTAGTATTTCCTACAATTTCCTCTTTGTTCTTGTGATAATTGTTAAATCGTCTGCACAAGCAGCACGCTGGTGCCTATGGTAATATAGTGTGTTTTTGGAATGAATATGATTGACTAACCCTTAGTATCTTCTTCAGGACTAAGTTGAATATGCCGGTTGATAATACGTCGCCTTCTCTTAAGCCTCTGTTGACTGTACTACTTAAAATAATTGGGATTACTTCTTGTATTGGCAATGCATTCTGTGAAAGTTGGATGTAAGTAAGTTTGACAGATAACAAACTGTTGCTATAATCATGCATGAGTGCTCCAACATAATATCAAGTTCAAAGTCAACCAGCTTTGCGTTACAGGAAAACAGCAACGAAGGGGGCCCGGTGACGGTCAGAAACCCGACAGCCGCAATCCCGACAAGACATAATCCCGACAAGCCTGAATTAATGACAAGCCATAATCCCGACAAGCCGAAATACCGAGTTAGGCGTTATGTTAATAGTGTGACTGAAATGAAAAAACTAAAATACATAAGAATTGTGTTATAACTAACCATTTATTACATTAAAATTAAATTTAGGTATTACAATAAGTTTAAGAAAGTATTAAAAATGTATATTATGTGCAACACCACGTAGATAGTCGATAATTTCGTAATTATTACAATTACCTACAACACTTTTTTTTTTAAAAAGAATCGTGGAGTTGCCACAGCAACTCCACGATTCTCATCCCACCCCGCTTACCTCGGATCAGCGCGCGTAGCGCTATGCAAATTCGGGCCACAACGGGAGTCGAACTCGGGTCAACCGGTTGCGAAGCGGACTCTCGCCCACTGCGCCACCCGGTCGCCCTACAACACTTGAAATTCTCCTTTCTCTGTTAATCGAACACAACTTCCGTTTTTGCAATTGTATGCATTTGTTCTTTTTGAAACTCTTTGATGATTCTGTATACACCGACGTGTGCACCCCCAACTAAATTTTCCCATCTGCCATGCCAAGCTTCTACATTATTCTGCGTTCTTGGGATTCCATTTTCTACAGATTCAAACGCTGACCACAAACATGGCGGAAAGATTGGTAGACCTCTAACTGCAATTTCGGCTGTCGGGATTTTGGCTTGTCGAGATATTGGCTTTCGGGATTTTGGTTTGTCGGAATTGTGGCCTGTCGGGATTTCGGCTTTCGGGATTGCAGTTGTTGGGGTTGCGGCTGTCGGTATTCGGACCCACACCCCTTCTTTCCATTCACCAGAAATAGCTAGAGTGAATGAGGGGCGAAGAGGGGGGGAAAGATGGGAAAGGGGCGAAATAACGGGATGGAAAGGGAAAGGAGAGCAAGAGATGGAAAAGCGTTAAGGAAAATGGGGGATCGGGAGGAAACGGGAAGAAAAGTAGACGAAGAGAAAATGCGGAAAGCGAATAAGAAAGGGGGAGAAGGACGAGGAAAAGGAACGAAGGAATAGGGAAAGCGCGGTCGAGGAAGGGGGAGAAGAGGGAAAGCCATAGAAGAAAAGAAAGAAAGGAAATGGGAGGAGAATAGAAAAAAGGGGGTAAGAGCATGATGTAAGAAATGAGAAAAAAAGGGAAGGTTTGGAGAAACGAAAGGAGGTGGCAGAAAAGGCGAGAATCATTCGCATATGTTTCTTTTACCTTCAGATCAGATTTGCTTCAAAGATAACACTCAAAAATGTAATTTCCCTTACGATTTACAAAAGCTATTCCAATCATAGCAGATAACATGTTAAAGTATGTACCTTATAAAAATATTTCTGTAGGAGATCCACTTGATTAAGATGTTGTTACTTACGATTTACGTTTACAATTAAAAAATGGGTATTTTGGTTAGAAAGATACTAATCTGGCCTTCGATTTCAATTACTAGTGAAGCTTATTTAGATTCCCTTATTTTACCCAAAATAAAGGTAAATATTGAACTTGTATTTCTATTAGGGAACGGGAATCTTAGCTAAGCTTTGATAACTTCGTCGTTGCTAAGCAGCTAAAATTGGTTACAGTCTTGCTATTATGCTGATTTAAAGAAAATGGGATCAATCTTGACAGTGACGGTGTACGCATTATCATCTTAAAGATAGTAGTTTGTAATACGATGAAAATGTTTCAGTAAATGAAGTCTATTTTGTTATAGAGGGATGTTGATTTTATCCGATTTCTACACTTCTTTCGTAGTATTTTTATACTAGTTCTGATCAATTTTCCGATTACGTAATCTCTTTATTATATCTTAGAAATGCTATCTAATAAATAAAAAGCGGTACGGAGAAAGGCCGAATATTAATGTAACTACGATAGCAATAAAACGCTCATTTATTTTTTGTTATGTTTTATTTTTGGAGCACTTCAACATCTCTATGGTCAGTAGTACTCCGGTACATTAACTGCAATACTTTACAATATATCTTACATACTACTTGTTTTGGTAATCTTTATAAAATTATATTATGTGATACATGTTGATTTCTTAAAGGAAGTTAATTACATTTTTCGTATGAGTGAGATTATTTGAGAGAGCTTTCTTTAGTGAATTTGGGATATAATGTTTTTGCCTTTGAAATATGTATTGGTTACACTCTGTTATGATATGTTGGACCGTGATAGGATGTTACATGTGCTGCAAATATTGGGGTTTGTTTTCTGTAATAGGTGTTTCTGTGTTATCAGTGTATGGCCAATTCGTAACCTAGTTATGACTATTTGGGTTCTTCTATCTTTGTGACACGGCCATTCGGATATGTCTTCTTTTATCGTCCTTAGTTTACTTGCAGTGGTCGTCCATTCGTCCTTCCATTTTACTTTGATTTTATATTCAACATAGCTTTTAAAATCCGAAGGTGGAATAGGTATGGTGATTTCAGGTAGTGTTGCAATTTATTTAGCTCCTATATCTGCCTCTTCATTTTCGGTTATTCCTGTGTGCGATGGAATCCATACAAGTGACATATTTTTGTTTGTAGTCAGCGTTTCATGGATTTCATTTCAGTTTTTTATAATAGGATTTGATGTGTAGACGTCCTGAATGGATTGGATGACACTAAGAGAATCAGTACAAATGGCAAACTGTTTCTGATCCGGGTCTGTTGTTTGTACATATTGGATTGCCTTTAAAATGCTGTTCCGCTTCAGCAGAGAAGATACTTATTGCACTGGGTAGATGGAATTTCATGCTCTATTTCTCTGTTATAAAGGCAGCTCCTGTAGAACTTTCAGTTTTGATCTATCCGTATATATAAAATTGTGTTGCGCAGTTTGTGTCGGATTTCTTTAAAACTAGTTCGAAACAAATCCGGTGGTGTGTCACTTTATTAACTAGAGAAAGGTGCAGGATACATTCAGGGGCTTTTTGTTTCCACGGTGGAGTCGGATAGTGGGTACCTATGTTTTGGAATATTTGGTAACGAGATTTGTAGGGTTTGCATTATGTCTAAGATTTTGTGTTGCAACGGAGTTTCGTTTTTTAGTAACAATTTGTTATGTGTAGTGTGGAATACGTTGTTATATACAGGACGATCTGGTCGGGAGGCCAATTTAGCTATATATGATAGGGTTAACAGCGATCGTCTATAATGTAAGGGTAGTTCCCCTGATTCGCAGAATAAGTTTGATACAGGACTCGTTCAAAAAGCTCCAGTTTTGGCGCTATTATACACAATGCATCCATAATCCAGTTTCGATCGGATGAGGGCTTTATATATGTTCAGTAAAGACGTTCTGTGGCATCCCCATCAATGATGTGCTAATGATTTAAGTAGGTTGATGCGTTGATTGCATTCAGTTTTGATATTTTGAATATGGGCGTCCAGGTCAGATTTTTCTCAAAGGTAACTCCCAAAAATTTCATTTTATTTACAAACTCAATATATATGTTGTTTATGTTAATGCTTGGGTCTTCGTGAGGTTTTCTAAGTTTGCACAAATGCGTGGCTTTGGTTTTAGTACTGGAAAACTGGAAACCAGTGGTTCTACTCCATAGTTCTAATTTGTTAATAGCGTGTTAAGATTTCTTTGAATAGTTTCTAGATTTTTCTTTCATATAGATTATTAGATCGTTTGCGTATAGAGATATATTAATGTGTGTTGGGATTTCTTGTGTTATTTTATTTATATCAATCAGAAATAGAGTTACACTTGAAATTTCTCCTTGAGGTACGCCATTTTCCTATAGTTTTGGGTAGGATATGTGGAAGTTCTTTGATACGGTTGGAGATTTCTTCCTTGCTGATGTTTTCAGTTGGTGGAAGGTAAACCGAGCATATTGTTAACTTTTGGGGGATAATTATTGAGGTTGCAGTTGCTTCTAAAGTTGTTTGTAAGTTTATTACTTGTACGTGGTATTTCTTTTTGGCAAATATGGCAACGCCGCCACTGACAATTCTGTGATCGGTTCTGTCTTTTCTGAACGAAGTGTATTCCTTTAAATTTTGAGTTTTTGTGTTGTTGTAAATGTGTTTCTTGGAGACATATGTATGTAATCGGCATCTGTATGGGTGATTATGTTTTGTATTTCAGCTAAATGAGATGCAAATCTATTACAATTTCACTGAAGGATAGACATTTGTTAGTATTCTGACAGAGATTTTTGACTTGAATATGGGCTGTTACTTTTATTTCTTTGTTTCAATATTTGAGTTTTAATTCTTGTAATCCGGATTTTGATTGATCTGTGTTGCAGGTAGGGATACGTTTGCGTAAGCATGTCTAATAATTGGTCGGTGTTGTGCGTATATTGTTGAGATATTTTTAGTTTTTCGCTTCGGCCATGAACAGTTTCCAAGAACATAAGTTGTTCGTAATTTAAAATAAAACTTGGATGTGTTTCGATAAAAGTGTTTGCTGGCTCTAATAACTCCTGAATTGGCAATTCACTGATGGGTTTTTCCGTTCTAAGTTTTTTAATGCGTTTCGGTGGGTTTTCGGACGTTATTGATATGACTTGTGACTCTTGTGTGATATTTTCATTACTTTCAAAGTTTGATAATGATTGCCGATCTAGATTAATTGATTCGGTTGCTGTAGATGGCGATGGTGGTCTTTTAACCCAGTTTGTAGCGGTATAGATTCGGTTGGCATATTATTGTTATTTTTTGGACACGACTTGTATGTCCTGCTTGCTTACACAAGAAACAGGTAATGATCTCTTCTGATAAGAATATTCTGTAGCTGTTTTCTTCAAAATTTATGACAATCGATTCGGGTATTTGATTATTATCTTCTTGTCGACGGAAGCTTAATATGTGGGAGTATTCAGATTCTTGCTCTCAAGAAACTAATTTTTTTTATACGTTTATTGTGCAATCTGTTAAAAACTAACAATAAGCACAGATGATGAATGATAACATGACATGTGAGGGAAGTCCTCCCTTGAGTACAACCCTGT
Organism: Limonius californicus; assembly: GCA_014611495.1. Classification (NCBI taxonomy): domain Eukaryota; kingdom Metazoa; phylum Arthropoda; class Insecta; order Coleoptera; family Elateridae; genus Limonius; species Limonius californicus. The sequence goes on from JABXWE010060323.1 coordinate 12,387, forward strand.
ATGAATGATTAAAGTGTCTGCCGTGATTCTATTACGATAGCTCTGGTTTTTCTACCTTACCAAGC
>JABXWE010060324.1:0-12608 GCA_014611495.1 Limonius californicus
TATATATATATTTATAGCCCTTCCTAATATCTTGTTTGTGTTTCATGATATAATAAAAATAAATTGAACTATGTAATATTTCTTGACTAAAAGGAAACTGTAAATACATACTTTGAAATATAATCAATCAACTGTAAGAATCAATGACTGTCTTACATCACATTCATGGAATACTTGTTTAACTTTAAAGATATATTTGACCCTGTACAGGAATACATTTGAAATGCAAAGATAAGGACACATCAAACACACAAAACGAAGTAAAATGTAAAAGAAGGTTACAAGATACATGTTTTAACAAAATAGCAATTTAGCTTATCCTGGATAAATACAATGAGATCCCTATATCGAAATTATGGAAACTTCCCCTAACCGGCGAAAAGTGAAGATTTTGGAACAGCTTTAGAAAGTAATTATTCTGCATAGATTAGCATTTTTAGTATGAAATGTTGTCTATAGAAACTATTTTGCTATACAGTTTAAATACAAATACAAAGCAAAAGCAAGGATTACAACAATTACTAGGTTTTTTTGCACGAGTAGACAGTACAGTTTCTAGGTTTCAATGATAAATTGTACATTATAAGCCGAGAGACAATACCATGACAACGGACAATTTTCTAAAGGAAATTTTGACAGGCATCACAGGAATTAGTCAACAATTTTGACATGGTAACAGATTGACACCTTCTTGCAGAAGCAAATGATAAGGAACATTCGATGATTAAGATATAATTATATTGTACTATTGTCGTAAGTAATAATTATGTTAATAAATAAGTTACTGGAATTTCTAATAATATATTTTTATTATACTGGGTACAAGGTATACTAGGGTATAATGGTTTACAGTGTTAATAACCTAGTAACCGATTGCTACTCCCGGCCGTGGTAAAATATTATTTTTGTTTGTAAATATCATTTCAGTCATAACTTTCCCCGCGAACGAGATCGTTGTAGAATTTCTATAAGAAGTGACTTATAATTGCACCTTTTAAGTTGTAAAGGAGAACACTTATCGCTTATTCGTTGTCTTTGTCGTCCCTTTAACAATAGCGTCCTTACGAAATTTATTCAGGAACTAAACTAAGGAAGGAGAGGAATCCACTCAGGTCCTAAAAAGAAAATCTAATCACACTTTAAGAGAAACTTGAGAATGTCCAAACATTTTGAGTCGAGATCGTAAAGAAAACACCTGAAGTTCAATTTGCACTTAAAAAGGAGCAGATAAGAGGGAGTCTTTTTATGCGACACAGGAAGAGATGCGTCGTATCAATCAAAAGGACAGGAGGGATTATAGTTGAAATGAGGTGGCACCTTGATATAACCCAGGTCGTGGGGATACGCAAACACTTATATGGCTCTACACAGGATGTCTTTGACTTACTTAAAATTGAGGGCAAAACGGAGATAAATACGTTTTACCCGTATAATGTTCTATTTTTAGTCCTTCATCATTATTCAATCTTGATAAGTAGGTACATCAACATTAAAGGGTATACTAACACTGCGTAGTAAAATTTTAAACGAAAATTGGATAAATCATATAAATATATAAACAGAAAACATTTCTCCTGTGGGTATTTAAATGTTAAAAGCCTTCAGCTCACGTTTCATTTTAATATGAAGAATATTACTCTAATTTGTTCGTAAATATATCGAAAATCTTCTGAAAATAGGGATTTAACATTAAAATAATAAGAGTATTCTAACTTGTAAATAATAATATACGACTGTCTAGTTGCATCACTCATGGTTAAACATTACGGTAAAGTAATATTACAGAATGTCAGAAAACTGTTTAGTTACTAAAATTGCACCTTTATAATACAAGTTGTTTCAAGCAGGATATAAGATTAAAATAATAATACCAAAATTAGTAAGGCTCTGCACTCCATCAAAGACTTTGGCCTGCAAGACGAAAGTTCAGAACCCCCATATCCTTTCACCACAGTAGTCGTGTGCGAAATTTATGTTACGTGGTGATGTAGTGGGCATAACTCGTTAGGCATCCGCATTATTACCTCTTGTTTATTCGAACGCAGGTATCCCATTATTTAAAGCTAATGGGAAGGCGCTCGTTGGACTCCGAGTTGGGGATTCAAATTATCATCATTAAAACTCATCTGTAAAAAAAGTTTTTCCCGGTATGTCGATTAACGATTTAGAAGCATCAATAATTTGTACGTACGTAAATAAACATTCTGAAAATTTGGCAAGTGTATTAGTGTACAGAGCAAAAATGTTTAATATCAGTAAATGAATTTTACGCATTCGCCATTACGGATTAACTAGAACAAATTTAGATATCAGCAATCGGATAATACATTCCAAGATCAAGTGCTGGAACAGAATTAGGTTAGATGTCTTAAAGTAAATGTGGAAACCCATTTGGTGTCAGTTTACGCTATTTACTGTGTAACACAATTTTTGTTCCGAGAAACAAGAAAATCACATTTACTAAACAGGTAATAATTGCTTACACCTAAAGAGTATACAAACTGAATCTTAAACATTTGTTTTGTGACCAAAACAGTGACATTTTGAAATGAACCCATTCCAATAAGCAAATTGGCGAATTTGTGTAATTTTGTTCAGATCAAGTCGGACAAAAACTTATATACCTATGTAAATTAATATTAATATGTATATCTACTAATGGTATATCAAATTTATTACAAAATATTTAGAAGAACTGAGTAGTTTTTCTATATTTACCATTCTCTTGTAAATCAGATTAACGAATCAGTCACATGTCTTGTAGACTAGTACCTGAATTCGACAGACTATTTTTGAAGAACCGTGTCAAATTGTTATACAAGGTCCAATTCGATGTACAGTGTTAGCATCAGCACCTTTCAGGGTTCCGACTTATTATTATTATTATTATTATATTATTACTATTCAGTATTCACAGATTTTAATCCGGTACAGTTGGTTTTTATTACGGCGGACTTACATTATTATTATTATTATTATTATTATTATTATTATTTGTTTGGCTTTGGCCTTGGCATGCCTTTCGTCACTGCGACCCTTAATGGTTCTATTGTAACTTCCAAGCCCTTACCTTTGTTAGAGAAGTTGAAGGCTATTGAAAAACCTTAGGATGTCTCCGAGATTTAAGTCTCTTATTTCGGTAGGTGTGGTAGTCTCTTTCCCGAGAATGTTGTGTCTGCGTCGACCGGCAGCATCGCATCTGCATAGGATATGTTCAGCCGTTTCTGCTGCCTCATTGCATAGGCGGCATATTTGGTCCTCAGCCTTACCAATCTTAAATAGATGGTATTCTAGTGGAGTGTGGCCTGTGAAAAGACCAGTGATGGTCTGCAGCTTCTTCTTGCTGAGAGATAAAGCGTTCCTTGCTTTGTTTTGCGAAATGGTTATAAACTGTTTTGCCTGACGTTGTCCTGGTGTGTTTTCCCTGTAGGAGGATTTCATTTGTTCCTCCCATAGGCTGACAACTCTTGTTGCGAGTTCATCAGCTTTTTCATTGCCTGGTATACCCTCGTGCCCTGGAACCCACCACAGAGTTACGTGGTTTTTGCTGGCCAGTTCTTTGAGGTTGCCTAGGCATTCCCAGACAAGCTTGGATTCACAGCTATAGGCTTTCAGAGCCTTTATTTATTGCTGCTTGGCTGTCTGTTAGAATATCGATTGTTGCACCTTTATAACCTTTCCTGGGGTTTATTCTAGTGCAGAGGTTTATGGCATAAACTTCAGCTTGGAAGATGGTAGTTCTGGTTCCAAGGGCTTCATAGATGCGTCAACCAGGGCCGTATACGCCCGCGCCAGTGTCTCCTTCCCCCATCCTCTTTTAAATGGAGGCGCTCCTGTTGACCATGTTTCTCGGTCCGGAATGTTGACTTTGAAGGGTTGGTCAAAATTGTATGTTATTTGCATACGTCTGATACGGTATACGCCGTTCCGACTTAACAATGATCTTTACGTAGAAGTCGGTTTGCTGCCTTCAGTCTCACCATAAAGGATCATGGTGAAACGCCTTGAAGGCATAGTTCTCAGGATCAAGTGAATCATTCTATTGTAATCCTATTTGGCGTACGCAGAGACTGTCATGGAAAGGAAAGAGATTTTTTTTGAAGGTAAAGCAGGTTTGAGTCTTATGGATAAGCTGTCGATAAAGGCGTCACTCGTTCTGGTTACAGGGGATTTTTCACATTGTGGCAGAAGCACAGCCTATCTTGATGGATGAAGAAGCTAGAAAACGTAGACGACGCTTCCTCTGATCTGCGACATACACACTTTCATCAAGCATAGTTCCATTGGTTAATCCTATTGACTAAAAGCTTGACATTTTGACTTAGGAAGACAAACAGGAAGGTCTGAATACGCGCACACAGGTGCAATTTTCCCACTTCGTCGTTTGGAGGGGTAGACTATGAATATCCATGAGTAGCTTAAGTGGGTAATTAGAAACCTTCATGTCCCACTTCCTAGAATGAGTCACTTTCAGTACAGAAAGTTATGGTTTGCTTCTCATATAAGCAACCCGTTTAAATCCGATATGGAAATCCACAGTACAGATGAAATAAATAGCCTGTTCCATTTAGAGATGGAACATAAAAAAATTGTGAGGTCTTTCCTCGCGCATAACTGCTTCCAAATTGATTATTCTTTGTCTGTAGACATTGTCTGTTATTGTAAAACCTTTTGGCATATACTCCACTCTTAAAATCACTTCAGCATCCCAGAAAAGTGTAGTCATCACTTTTCCCGCTAAGAATTGCGTCTTCACCTTCTTGGGTGGTGGAGAGCCTTTATGAAGCCATTGAATGGACTCTTGTTGCGTCGGTGGGTCCTAGTGGTGAAGCCAGGTCTCATCCCCAGTTAAAATTTTAAAGAAGAAGTCCTCAAATTTGTCGCCTACACAATTTTTGTTCAGGAGTGGCCTGGGAATCCACCTTGCTGACAACTTGCTCTTTCCCAAATCTTCAGGAAGGATTTTAAAAACAGATGTTTCTGATATACCTGCTCCTCTTGCAATAACTGAAACTGTCACTCGGCCATCAGTCAACACCTTCTACTTTCTTTATGGATTCCTGTGTTCGTGCTTCAAGACGTCTTCCGCACTTTGGGTTATCCTGAATGGACCCCCTGCCTTATTTGTAGTGCTTACACCAAAATTTATCTTAAAAATAGGACAGGCTATTTTCCCCTTACACAGCCCCCATTCTCTAATGGACGTTCTTTGGATTATTGCCAGCTTTCGATAGAAATTGTATGACGCTGTATGAAGTTTTAAATCGCTCATATTCGCACCTCTAACTCTATACATAAATGACAAAGATTAAGCGAGTCGTATCAAACTTGGAGGATACACTCTAAATTGTCACAGAGACTTGATCTAATAAAATTATCACGATAGTATTTTGTTTTCATAGCTAGGTACATAACATAAAAAAACTCCCCTCGTATATGGATGATGTTTTTAGCATTGTATTAAAGGTGGTATGAAGGAGAATGCAGAAGGGCGGACATAGCAGTACGACGATATGCACAGGTACACAGAGAGGCCCCTTCCATCACGTAATGCTTTTAGGCGTTGGAAATAAATATACGGTACTATGAATAGTTTTCCAAGACAAAGATGAGACAACGACATGTTATAACTACAGAAGCTGAAGCTCAATTCATCATCTGAAGATGATTACACACGTCAAGTGGATTTCTGTCAATTTTTGAAGACGTTTTGTAACAATAGGTGTGCAAATAGACACAATTGCCATTTCTTTTCACAAAATAACCCACAATGACGGCGCACCTGCTTATTTTCATAGAATTGTAAAAAACTACCAAGATGAAACTTTCCACAACAGATTAATTGCAATTCAGCCTTGGCCTCAACGTAGTCCGGACTTGACTGTATTAGATTTCTTTTTGTGGGATAAAGTAAAAAACGATGTCTACGAAACTCCCATGGAATCTCAGGAAGATTTACGTATACAAATGATTGAATCATGTAGGTCAATCATCTGACACATGCTAACGTGTTAGAAATTCCCTTCTGCTACGGTAGGTAGACGGCAGTTTGAACATTTATTACGTAATTAATTAGTGTTTTTCTGCCTGATTATTTATTTTGTTGTTTTTACTGGTATGTCAACATATTTTTATGCTATCTTGATTTCCTCTCTGTTTGTTTTGTTTAAATTATAAGAAATAAATATTGTAAATGCACATATTGCAACACTGCATATCATTATTAGTAAATAGTTTCATTGTGGTTCTTTAGTACATTCAACGTAAATACTTTGCTTTTTATTTATATGTATAAACAATGTAAAATTTACTAAGATACCTATGGGTTACATACCGCTGTAATGTGTGTAGCCTACCGACCTGTTACAATTTTAAATAATCACCCTGTAATTATTCCTTCTGTCTGAATTTCCATCTCTGTTAGGACACTAGATAGTGTTGAAGTCAGTACACAGTCTTCTACCTCTGTTTCTACAATAACTTCGTTATTAATACTTTCTGTATATACACTTTTGGCCTCAATGTAGGTTTGTTATTATTTCTAAACAAAGGAAAATTCATATGTACAATTTTGTTAAATTTATCCAATCTCGTTTTTTGGTGAAGCTTATCAAAGCCCTTTTCATTGTTTAAGAAACTGATGTTTTTCAAGTAACAGTAAATTTTAAGGATTTTTTCTCCAAGTCAAACCTGTTTCTAAAGCCAAATTGTGTATTGGCAATGATATTTTAATAATCATAGCTTGAAAAACGTATTTAGCACATAACCCATTAGACTTTCAACAGTATGGTAACAAGATCTATCCTTGGCCCAGGGAAATACCGTCCAATCAACAATAATTTGTAAATCATTGATTAATAAAGTTCTATATATGATAATATGGCTTTATATTCTAGTTACCTTTTAGCACATTTTTTATACTCTTTTCTATTCAGTTTCATAATCACAAATCTCTTACTCTCTAGCCATTTGTATTTTATATACAGTCAAGGTTTCAGCATCATTTAATTAGCTGTACTACCTTAATTTTGTGCTTTAGTTCATGCTACCGTACTTGTATTTGTCGTAGAGTTTTCTTACACGTGTGCTGTAAACACGAATCGATAGGCCTATATTCGTTCATTCTCAAGGTACCTGGGTATAATTAAAAATCGACGCTATTCGACATGCTAAACTGAAAAGCGCCTGAAAATTTGGCCAATATATGTGTAATATCATTAATCTATTCAAAACCCACTTCAGCACTTCGTAGATTATGAATGTGTAATCCCATTGTCGGGACACAATGTGCGAGAGCTCTCTACCCAATAAAATGTACAAAGCGCATAGGAAAGTATTCATTACCCTGCGCTACAATAGGAGCGGTCCGACTGCGATAAATATGAGATATATTGTAACACCCTTGCGAGCGCGCTCCTGAATACAATATTGCTCCATTCGGAAATTTATATTGTCTGCGGCGATGATAAGGGTATGTAATATATTATTGGTAAAAATGTCATTTGTATAAGTCAACTTCTTATATTCGTTTGCATTCAAACTACCTGCAAATGCCAATTTTAACGTTGCAAAGTGTACTTTATGAATACACATTTCAAGTGTGCGCTTTGGTTACAGGAGTTTACTTTTATTACAGTTTTTCAACAAATCAATTTTTGGAGATTTTCCATTAAATTCTATCCAACTCTTACTATCATGTTAACATGTGCAAAATTTCTAAAGTTTTACGTAATAATTAGTAGCAGTATAGCTTTAGAAATATAAGCAAATTATGGAGAATGATATTATTTGAAACACTAGATGTTACTGGTATTTTTTATATTTCAGTATGTCATCACTTTGCCCTACACCTTATCCTTTGCAGTGCTAAATTTTGTATGTTACCTTCTTTCCTAGAATTTTAAAAAATCATCAAAAACTTGAACGTGCAATATGGTTTATTAAAAATTTTAAGCAAACATCAATTACGAATATGGATGTGAAGCGAAGCTTCCTGCAACATCAAAACATTAAGCAATCCACAGTAGAGCGTTGTAATTAACAGTATTGCAAAACATTCGATTTTTCGGCTCAGAAATGGATAGTAATGCGTATTATATTCCTGTTGTTACATTTTTAAATGTTGTTCATATCTATGTTTACTACTGTATTTGATTTTACATTAATATTTAATGTTTTTGTGTTTTTAATGCTTTTTTTCCGCATGTCTGTCTACAATAGGTTCCTGAGGCACTGCAGTCTAAAAGGCTTATTGTGTTCACCCTGGTTATTTAATACACCCAGTCTGTGACCTGCGTAGCCTGTAGCACGGTGCAGTCTCTCACGGGGTGTCTACCGTAGTCCTTCAGGTTTACGTGTGCGTTGCTTCCTCGTTACCAACTCATCACAGTTGCACAGAACGTGCATTGCGCTTTCTGCACTGCTGTTTCTCAACAGTCGCGTATTCTGCTGGACAGTCCGTTAGGATCCTCAGCTGTGTGCTGGTTAGCTTAAGCAGTTCTTCGGCTATTTTAAGCAAGGTTCAGTTAAAAACGTTCTGCTACAGTTTAGTCCTGGTATATTGGTTCAGTAGATCTTGTGTTGACTGTAATTCATTCGCTTATAGCTACGCATTACATTTATTGGCATCCCCAAAGTATTTCTGTCCCCCAATAGAGACCTTCTGATCAACTTCCTCGTTGCCTTCGATTCCACGGTGACCTGGAACCTAGAACCTTGCCGTGTTCTACCCTGTCTGGTAAATTGTGTTCTGCTTAACATTCCGATATCAGTCTTCATGAGACCTAGATAGCGCTCTCCAGGCCGGCTAACTATTAGACAGGATATAGTTACGTCTACCTACATACCTACATAGTACCTTGTGTTGTTTTCCTGTGTATTTCAGTTTATGACACCGAGGAGTACATGTCAGTAAGAAAGCTTTCACTTGGCTTTAACCTTCCCGCACTCGTCTGTTTCCAAGTTGTCCATTGTACCAGATAATGCTGTCAGGAGTAAAATTCCTAGAATTGCGCTTCCCACTCTATATGATCCTGAATTTTTACATCGTAGATTGAAGCTGTAAGGTATTTTGCCTTCATATAGTTCGCTCCCATATTAAATATGCTACCGCTATGATATCACTTAAACTTGTATGCTCTGTTCCTCTACGTAAATCGTACTCTACAATATATAGAGTTCAAGTTTGGTCTTTACCCGAACCACAAGGTGAAGAGGTAGAGTTATAGAAGGAACTGCACAGGTAAGAAAGGTGTAGTTCTCATTGTTCCCGTAGTACTTAAACATGCAAGTCTTGCCTAGTTTTAGTTTGGTGGTTTCGTGCTCAACCTTTGGTCCCTACACTTAATTTACAATTAAACTTCTAGGCTCTGTTTCTCTACGTAAATCGTACTCTGCGTTCTGCAATCTATAAAGTTCAACTTCGATCTTTACCGGAATCACAAGTTGAAGAGTTTGAGATATAGAAGGAACTCCACCGCTAAGGAAGATGTAGTTCTCATTGTTCTCGTACTACTTAAACATGCAAGTCTTGCTTAGTTTTAATTCGGTAGTTTCTTGCTCAACCTTTGGGCAGTACACCATCGCTGCATATGTAACTGCAGGTATAACTATTCTGGTGTATAGCCAGTACACAGCTAGTTCTCTCATATGAGGATTTGCAATAAGTGCTTCAGCTGGGATGACTAAGTCTGCGAACGTCAAAGATGAGACACCTTCTATCCAGCTGTAACATGTCATTGCTAACGCTGTTTCTGTTGATAAACCTGCTCCGTAGGCAAACTAGTCTGTGTGTAGTGGGCTGATTACCAGCACACCGTCCCTAATATGCTTGTGCAAGAATTTTGCTAAGTTCTTACCTGAACAATTTTGAAGCTATTAAATAACTAGAAAATTTTTATGCTTATTTTATGGCTTAGGTGTTTTATAATGTTAATGATGTACATATGTATGCTTCTTAAACCTGCTCATTACGTAGGGTAATCGCATTTAGAAACTTTATATTTATTACCTTAATATGTGTTTGCTTGAGAAAGAGAAGGGAAAATTAGGAAAGAGATGCGGGTTTCAAATAAATACTACATAACTATTTAAAAACAAATTTGTGAAAACTGCTCTACAATGTGGTACAGAAATAATTCGCACATTTAATTTTATATCTATAGGACACTCTTTTGATTTTCTATTGAGCCTTGTCATTATTTTGAGTGTCTAAATATCTATCTATTTATCTATCTATCTATCTATCTATCTATCTATCTATCTATCTATCTATCTATCAATCTATCTATCTAACTATCTTCTACTTCTTCTTCTTCTTCCTCTGTCTGTAGGCCAATACCTTGTGAATTACCTACAATGAGTAGGTTCTAGATTTTCTAGCTGTTTTAGACGTAAATAGGCCTGCTGATTGCAAAACTGCAATCGGTTTTCTTCTATCACGTAAAGTTTTGTCTCTACAGGCTACAGCTTATCTAAGATAACCACTGTAGGCCTCCCTCGAGTGGAGAGGGTGGGGACGACGTTGGATACCAGTGACAAGGTCATACTTGTGTGGGCTATTCAGTTACACATGAGACAATATGGTGTGAGTTAGTGTGTCGCTCTATATGAACTGTATTCTAAAGTGAAGTTCGAGCTCTTGTCTGTATACAACGTAAGGAGTTAGCAGAAATGTTATCCTTTAATTTACATATGTACATAAGCTGTATTATTTACACACGTACTCATTTCCTTTCTTTCAGATCATGTCTGTCTCTGCTAAAGCTAGTCGTAAGTGCCTAAACAACCCTGATTCGATTTCTTTTACCTGTGTCAGTTTCACTATTCCCAGTCGAAGAACAAACATCAGCGTATTTGCCAGCCAAGCCTATTTTGCTTATTTTAAAGTAAAACTTAGTGACCAAGGGCCCCTCGCAAGGTGTGCAAGCAGTGTGTCGAGGGTCATAAATTGCAATTTGGCAACCTATGGTTTGGTGAGAGCACAGAGTTAATTCAAGTGACTGTTACTTTTGTATAGTAAAAACGTTAGGATATAACAAGAAAAATAAATTTAAATTAGAGTATCCTAGTCTATGATCAGCTATACGCCCTGTGCCTCATTCAGCTTAAAGTCCAGTGCCAGTTTTTAATGACCCTTTTTCGAAAAACGGGAATCTGGTGAAGAACTAAGTTATAGCAACGATAAAGATGTTGAAATTAACGATGACTCAGTTCGTAAAGGATTTGATCAGCATGAGTTGAATGATTTGGCACGAGATTTGGGACTATCCAAAATAGCTACAGACCTCCTAGCACCACGACTGAACGAGGAAAACTTGCTTGAAAAAGTAGCGAAGAGAACGAGTGGCTTTGTGTATTGCCATAACATAGATGGTCTAATAGAGCTTTTGGGAATTCCCACCTATAACGCAACTGAATGGCGACTGTTCATCGACAAGTCCAAGCGGAGCTTGAAGTGTGTACTCCTTCACAATGGCAACTTATTTGGTGCGGTCCCAACTGGTCATTCAGTTTGTTTTCCTGAAGAATCTGGAGACATAAAGAGGGTCATTGATTTGTTGCAGTAGCACAGTCACAATTGGATCATCTGAGATGACCTTAAAATGGTCTCCTTCTTCTTGGTCAACAACGTGGATACACAAAGTATCCCTGTTTTCTTTGTTTGTGGGACAGCAGAGCTCGTGAGAAGCATTGGGTGTAATCGAATTGATATCGAGGATCTGACCTCAAACCTGGTGATCCGAACATTCCACATGAGCCACTTGTTGACAGAAAGAACATTATATTCCCACCTCTGCACATAAAACTGGGTCTCATGAAGTAAGTCGTCAAAGCTTTGCCAACTGAAGAGAACTGTTTCAAGTATCTTATTTATTTCATTTCCTACCCTTTCGTTCGAAAAGATAAATGCCGATGTATTTGACGGTCCACAGATTCGGCAGCTCATTAAAGATGAACATTTACTCGGGACAATGTCAGAACCCCAAAAGAAAGCTTGGTTTTCATTCAAAAAGTTTGTCAAGGACTTTCTTGGAAATAAACGAGCACAGAATTACCCCGAAATTGTCTAGAAACTCTTGGAGAGCTTCAAAATGTTTGGTTGCATCATGAGTATCTAGGTGAATTTTCTGCATATCCATCTTGCTGACTTCCCGAAAAACCTTGGTGCAGTCAATGATGAGCAAGGCGAATGATTCCACCAAGATTTTAAGGTCATGGAGGCACGGTATCAAGGTAGATGGGATACTCATGTGATTGCTGACTATTGTTGGAGCATCAAGCGAGATTGTCCACAGATTGAACATTCCAGGAAAAGCTATAAGCGTAAATGTTTACCTTAGTGTGTTTTAAAGTAGAACTTCACTACTTGTACACAATTGAAGTGTCCGGACGCTTCGCTTGGATTTATTGTAACAATATTACCTTTATATGGATAACATGTATATCCTGTATGATTTTTTTGGGAAAAAGGGAGAGCAGTCTCTAGAGTAAAAAGTTCACGTGATAGAGAAAATCTGGGGTAATTTTGGATTCAGATGCCAAACGTTAACCAAAAACAAGTCTCAGATCTAACTCGACAAAAATTATGTCCCCAGTATTATAATTAA